>JAVQJS010071387.1:0-26553 GCA_036024795.1 Galaxias rostratus | reverse complement strand
CACACACACACACACACACACACACACACACACACACACACACACACACACACACACACACACACACACACACACACACACACACACACACGCCATCAGGAGTCCTCCACACACACCTTGCCTTCTTTCCCTCCCCCGCTCCTCCCCCTCTTCTCTCTCTATTGTTCAGCACAGTAGGTTGGTGTGAGCTTGGCCATTCATCCATCTCACTTGGGTTATATTGTAATAACTATCAAAAGCAAACAATCGCAGCCAAGGCAACAAATAGTTCTGCTGCTTTGGATAGCTAGAGTTGACAGCGGAGAAGAATGGTTTCCGGCCAAACCACAAAGCAGAAAAAGGGCCAAAAGAGGAGGGGTTGAGCCTATGGATCACTGGAAAACGCATTCATGTACTGTACGTGGAGCTATTCTGGTTTGACCGCCTACATATCTGGAATACCAAACAGGCCTCTGAGCGGTTTGGGAAAGCAAAAGGCCAAAACCCAACATAGAGATTAAAGACAATCTAATATTTTGGTCTAAATCTAGAAAGGTACACATAAATAATACATTGAACCACAACAACAGGCTGAACCGGTCTGTGGCCTCTTTGTAGTAGCAGTGTTAACAATCTTCCCCGAGTGTCAAAAGCATTGGATTTAAAGGCTATTGCAGGGTATCATTTTAACACCCAGCTTCTGGGGGCGTTCTGCTGCTGTCACTCAGTAACACACAGCGCATGCAAACCACGTCAGCGGTCGTCGTCAGCAACAAGAGCCAGGGTAAGAAGTTAGAAAGTTGGCTGATCAGGTTCAATACAAAAGTATGCTGTCATGTGAGTCCTGTCATTCCATATGCTGCTCCACCTTGGTGCCCAGACAAATATGGTCATATCCTCACTCCTACTGAGGGGATATCTCAGGGGCCTGTTGCTTCAAGATGAGCAGGGCAAAGTGAGTTCCAGAAGAAACATGATGGTCCTAGAGGAATAGAGGGTTAGCTCTTGACAAACCTCGTCCTTTCTGAAAGGCCCTTGCTCCATTTTAATAAGCAAACTCAATTCTCCCTAACCAAAAGGGGATGACAGCAATTTGGTGTAGAAAAGAACACAGTTTCAACTATACTGGTTATCACTATGTGATTGCCTAAACTTAGTTACAGAATCTAGAAAACTCTTCAGTCATGTGACCTTGTAATCGTGATTTTGCAGTAAAGCTTAATACCCTGTTGAAGTTGCATTAGCATGGTTGTTTGGATAGTCTCGTTATAAAAAGGCATTGACGTCACCAGCAGCTGGTCTCCACACTCATAGCAACCTCTACATTTCAAAACCCCATCTCCTCCAGCAAGGTCTGGGGTTTGGGGGAGCCTCCAAAGAGAAGGGGTATGTTTTAGGAAGGCAGGGAACCATAAACCATTCTTTCTTTTTTTAAATGGAGCAAATATGAAAGCAAGGCGAAGAGCAGCAGCAAGCGATGTATTTACTACAGTCAAATTACAATATAACGCTTGTCCTTCTTAACAACCACAAATCCATGTAATATTTCTTGGAAAATGTATTACTGCTTTTGTGTATACGGAGGCCCTATTTCTGGCCACGCAATAAAGACTTTCTGGTGTTTAAAGGAAGGGCAGGGTCAAAGGTTGTGAAGGATAAGAGGGTCTTTCTCCTTGTATCTTACAGCCCAGCGCCCAAATCCCCTGTATCAGTGCTGGAGATTGTCTTTCCAACTTATTCTTTTTTTTTTTGCGTTTGCATGGATTTTCCATCTTATTTTTTCTAATAGTTTGGTTTGAGAGAGTACAGGAAAAACCTTTCCATGGAACATTTGACTGCTTCATCTGATCAAACAGGATCATAGTTAGCTCAAACAGCTAACTATTTAGCTGTACTATTAGTATGCATAGAAGAGAAATGTCTCAATAGGATTACTAAGAGTGTGACTGCAAGGTTCTTACTTTACTCTGCATAAACTGACCAATACTGACCAAAAATCCCTGAAGGCCCCCAAAACATATTGTTGATGACTAAATCCCCCAAAATATATTAATAATCACTGGAGCACCCAAGACATATTATTCATCACCACAGTCAAGTTGTAGAGGAAGTACAAAAGGAAAAAAGGGAAGAAAAAAGGGAAAGAAAAAGAAAAAAAAAGCGTTGCATATAAATGTTAAAAAAGAAAACTGTTAACAATGGAGATCAGATGAGAAAAAAAATTAAATAGCAATTTTTGGGGGGGGGATATAAAAAAGGACTGACATGGAGTCCCCTGAGGACAGGCGGCTTGACCGACATAAAAGAGGAAAACAACAACCTTTACCCAGCGCTCCACAGGGGGCTCCATCTACTCCAGCTCTCGGGGAAGAGGTGCAGGAGGGGGAGCCCCAAACAAACACTGGGTCTTTGGGACATCCAACTGGAGCAGGCAGGCTAAGCCAGTATGTTGTGATATAAAAACATTTCCCTGGCTAATGTAGAGAGGGGGGGCTGGGGGGGGGGGGCGGTGGGTATATTGAGAGAGAGGGGGGGGCTACTATCACTATCATAAACTCATCAGTGAGAGCATACTTACACGGACATACTCCCAACTAATCATGCCTTTACCATTGTGCAAAAAATATACACAGACAAGTATAATTAATGACAATCTTCTTTGAGTGTAAAAAGCATTGGATGCAAAGGATATTGGAGGGTATCACTTTAACACCCACCGTCTGGGGACGTTCTGCTGCTGTCAATCAGTAACAGACAGCTCATGCAAACCACGTCAGCGGTCGTCTTATGTACATGGACATGCTCCCAACCAATCATGCCTTTACCATGTGGCAAGATATATACACAAACAAGTATACTTAATGAAAGATGGTCAGAAGCAAGTGAGTCTTCTGAAGCCTGGTGTATTTGTGAGGAAACCCCGTCAACACATCGGCGGGCGTAGGTGGTTAGCTAAGCTTTCACAGAAACTCTTCGAAGCTACGCAGAGCTGTTTACGTGCTGCTTAACAGAAGAATAAACCAGGCTTAAATCACGCAATTTTTAATACACAGAAAAAAAATGTTTTGCAAAAGGCCAGCTCACACTATAACTTGTTCAGATAACTGTGAGTTGAGAGCTTTTTTTAAACTCGTTGGTGGTGTTACAGTGAGCCTAGATTCCATTACAACAAAAAGATCCAGTTCCTTGCCACTAGGAGGTTCTTATCAGAGAGCCACATCAAACAGTGCTTGGTGGACACACAGAAGACTCAATAAGCAAGAAGGTAGCTTGCTCAGATAAAAATGCTAGGGGTGATGTATAGCAGGGAACTGTGAGAGACTGCCAAGCAGGTAAAACATGTGAGGTCAGCCTATAAAAGGCTGCCTTCTTGTTCCAGGCCGTCTTTGTTAATCAAGAATGACTGGTATTTCTCTGTTGTTGTTGTTGGATGTTGACTTTTGACAGGTGCAAAGAAGTTTCACGAGATATGTTCCATTTATCAGCGCAAGAAAGAATGTTACAGTGTGCTCCTGGGTTCTGAAACGTTGAGGTACACCGAGGGACACAGAACACCTTGATGGTTCTCTGTGACCTGTTTCCTGTGGCCTCTGCTAGCACTTACCACAACGTGATGGAACAGCAGCTCCCATGACTGACTCATTTTCTGGTACGCCACCATGTCAAGGAAGTCGTAGATAAAGTAACCTGTCGAAAAAATACAAGACAACACACTTAAAAAAGTGGCGCCTCTGCAAAAAAAAAAATACCAAAACAACGTTTTTTTTCCTAAATGAAGCAGCCACGGGCATAACGAGTGTGTCAGAGCAATCCCGTAACTACAATCTACTGTGGGAATCAAGAGGTTGGGGTGGAGAGGACTATTTCTATCTGTCGCCCAGCAACGTGTGTCTCCATGGAGATGCTTTTTTTTCAAGACCGGTGAAAAAAAAGAAGATTTATTCAATATATGGTTTGGTGTATAGATTATGACTTATTTTATATATGGATTGTTGTAAAGTTAATTTCTTATTTAATACAACATTTTGCTGTAAGATAATGAGTCATTTAATATACGGTTTGGTGTAAAAAAATATGACAAATTTAATATACATTTTGATGTAAAGATAATTACTTGTTTGATACACAGGGTTAAAAAGGGGGAAGGGGGCTTGGAAAAATTGTTAATAAACAATAATTTAGGACGATGTGTAACAGCAGCCGTACCACACTGTACCAAGAAGTGCAAATAGCATACTCAAAATACATTTTGCCTGTAGTTGACACGACATGACACTCTGTATAAAGGAGGTTGAATTAATTCTGGATTCAAGATGGAATAGAAAATAAATGGAATGGTAAATACTTTATTGATCCTGGGGGAATTTGTAGTGCCAGATAGATAATAGAGATATGTGATCATTTAAGACCGATTAGGACCAGTAAGTGAGACGAAGAGATCATGACACAACGGAGAGTGACAAGGTGACACAATGCTGTGGGTTCATTACTGGACAGTCACTGTAGTTCAACAAATTACGGCTGATGAAGTCTTTGGATGCCAATCTGCCGAGTATACACTTCATGAGTCTTGTTTGAAGTAATTCTGTCTCAGGTTTGCTCAGCTCATTGGCTCACCGCACGCTTATCAAAGAGGAAGGAGAACTAAACCAATGCTTGTCTTTCCATTGGCACAGAGCCAAGCACTAAGAGGTTCGGTCGGGATAGAAAGATCCAGATAGCTGAAGGCTTCTGAAGCCAAAATGTAACCACAGTCTGTCGTGATTTGAATAGTTTCTTTTTGACTGCTGAAAACACTTTTGATGAGTCACAGCACAGAGAAGGGAATATATTGTTTGTTACCATGCACAGAGCAGTGCAAAGACTCCTTAACAAAAATCAACTTCCAGGTTAAGGGATTCACCCATGGATTTATTGAATGCCCTTGTCACGGTTGACATCGCCTGTTCCCTGGATGTAACAATGGACTAAAGAATGGGGTCATTTGCATCAAAATTTCTTTAGTCTTTTACAGATACACTTATATCATTAATATAAAGTGTAAATAATGTAAGACCTAATACTGAACCTTGTAGCTCACCATTTTCTACGGCAACAACCTTTGATTTCAAACCTTTTTGCATCTATGCACTGTGTTCTATCAGAGATGTAGTCTTGAAATCATGTAAAGTCATGTATCATCAAATCCCGGCAATGCTAATCTATCCAGAAGTAATCTGTGATTAACTGTATCAACATCTTTATAAAATACAATAATTATTCATATTCATATATAAGTAATATTATAAAAGTTCATCTACCCTCTGCAAGTGATGACATCTGTACATTCAACATAAATCGGTATCACACAATTTTATAAGTGGTAAGGTCTTTATGACTTGATACATTTGTGTGTCTGCTTTCTCATCTAGTGATATGGTCAATATGTCTCCTAAAGGACCACATCAGTCAACTGCCCCCCTAGCAGTAACTGCCTGCTCTGGGTCTGCGTTGTGGTGTGTGAGGTTTGGTGCCTGGAACAGACCATAATGATGCCCATTGATTCTAACTCTCCACTGACCCTGTCGCTCCATGAGTGGACAGCACAAAAGAAAAACATCCTTGGAATTCTAGAGAGTGCTGGTTGTCTGGCCACTGGTCTGATCGATTAGCAGTAAAGAGTGGCAAAACATGCAGCATGTGTGCTTTTACTGACGGTTGATCATACTAGTTGTAGCAATACTTTGTAGTCACTTTGAAGTTTCTAAACAAGTTTCTTTGCATCTCTCGCTCTCACACTGAAACTCACCAATTGACACAGACACCAAAGCCTGCGAAAACACCGAATGGGTTGATATCAAATCCTCAGCCATTTGAGGGTGAAGGTAAAAGCTGCAAAAGGGGGGAATATTTTGAAAAAGAAAGTAGAGTCAAAATAAGACGGTGTTATTTAACAAGCAATCAAGCACAATCATTTAATATTATGTTACTTACATTTTGTACACTAAAATGTTTACAAACGAATTAATTACTTCATGTCCAAATGTTTTAACGTAAACCTAAAGCCATTGACTTACCAGAGCACAGCCCATATCCCCGTTATGAAGCTGTGGACAAAGGATGTAGAAATATTTCTCCATTTCCACGCGTTTCTGGACGCGGACTCTGGTAAAGGGAGTTTGCTAAATCCATTGTTGACAAGTTTAAAAAATCCAACCGAACAACTTGCCGTCAAAATCACTGAATTCAATTCCATGTTCTTTAAAAGCCCTCCTTTTCTAGTTGATGTCTACAAGGGCTCTAAAACCGCGCGCTCTCTTAGAAATTGAGGATACCTGTCTTATCTTCGCTGGAATGTTTACGACGACCAGGAAAACATTCTGTTTCGCCTAATAGATTTGTACCGTCTAATCTATTAAAAAAACATGATTTACAAACAAATAATCACTTAACCTCTATCAGCCTACAATAATCCAGAATTTGACGTTTTGGTCCGGAAAAGGAGGACGTAACGAACTCTAATCAAACTGATCCAGAAACGCCTTCACATTTGTTTTTATATACAATGGGAAGCGATGATCGGGTTGTAAAACCCCTCTTACAAAACGCTATCCTCTGTGATAGCCTCGGTGCTTGTGTAACTTCTTGCTTTCCTGTCAAACGGAGAATCTCCGCCTTGGTACTACGAGGGGGCGCGGTCAACACGTTTTGTTATTTTCAACATTCAACGCCTATGGAATCATGGGATAAGTAGTTCAATAAAGACAGTAGTAGTGTGTATTTATATTAGAAGGACACCGCGTGGTCATATATTGTAAACGTTTTTTCCCCCCCATCCTTTCAGAAGCTTGGAGCTAAGAAGGTGTGAGTAAATTGTCTGCTGTTCTCCCCAGGTAACAGCCTGCTTGTCCACATTCAGTTTTTTTTGTCTACCTCACTGCCAAACGTAAGTAAACACTTCCCACAGCAGTCTTGTATAAAACATTTCCATTTCCATTTGCAAACATGTTACAAAGCAACATAAAAAACATGACTACCATCCTATAACTTTTGGTTTAGTTTTAGGGCGGGCCCAGAACAGGGGGTAGCGTCTTTGATGCAGGTTAAAAAAAGAAAGAAAGTTAACAGGTAAAAATACGTCTTCATTGTCCATACTCTCAAATTCACGTTTTTCAATTGAGAAGTCCACCAAGCTTTTTTATAATAATAAAAACTTTTGCCAGCTGGTGTGACTACTGATGTTTCGTTCATAAACGATCCGTTCATTTTAAACAATTCTTTACAACAACTTGTTTGTTGATTTGTTTTGTCTCCAGGAGAACAGTTCTGTTCTTTCGTTTATTTCTTTCAGTATA
The DNA here is from genome assembly GCA_036024795.1 of Galaxias rostratus. Lineage (NCBI taxonomy): Eukaryota > Metazoa > Chordata > Actinopteri > Galaxiiformes > Galaxiidae > Galaxias > Galaxias rostratus. Next base: position 19,240 of record JAVQJS010071387.1, on the reverse strand, counting down.
GTTTTTATAGGAAACAGCAATGAATAGTTCACTCTTTATGTCTTCCGGTCGAAAGCGTTCGGTAAATTTTCACGTAAATTTTCAGGTTTGCATAGTATATGCAATGTAGTAACGACGTCGCCGATTCACTTACTGTGATAATTCGCAGATAAGTCTTCTCAAAACAGTTGCAATACCCCTTTACGTATTACGACGTATTTATCAAAATATCACTATACTGTTTTCAGTTTAAAATGTATTTGTTTAAAATCAGGTTTTCCCGTACAGCCAAACAACAACCACACTTGAACCACAACTAAATCACACAATATTGCAGTATGAACTCTCCAATATAATAAACTATTATACAGTTTTTTAATTTGGCTATAAACGGTTGTTAACTGTAAAGTGAAAAACAGAAATAACTACCCAAAAGACATTAATAATAATTCGTGAACCAATTCATTTTACTGAACGTGTTAAAGAACCTAGTCACTAAGCGAACCTATCTTCCCATCACTACGTGTGACAGTGAAATGTGTGCAGCCTCAGTCATAAGATATATGGGCCACAAGAAAAAAATAATACAACTACGTTATTGGTTTATGACTGACACAATCAAAGAAAAGCTATTTAGATTTAAATGGAATAATATACCTTATTTTCCAGTTAGGGGTCTATTGGTTTGCAGGTGATTGTTTACAAACAGTATTATTTCCCCTTGGAAGTGCACCGTTCCTGGAAGTATTATGAAGTCGAAATATAAATTGGTGCCAAATTCAAAATATTGCAAGGTCAATTACAATTCTAGATTTCGTATTTGCTAGATATACCGCTACCCGGTGCTGAATGAAACGCAAATCTGAGTCAAACAAATGCCAGAAAGATTCAGATCCGCATCAGCATGTAATTGTCTAAAATTGTTAAGGAAGCAGGGTGACAATTTCGGTTTCATGTATTTTGAACTGTTCTCTATGGGCTTCCATACACGGCAACATCGCTTCCATTGTAATAATCATGGTATCAGAGTAAGACTAGGCCTACTAAAACAATTTGACAAATTCCAGCGATTGAGAGCATTTATTGGACAGAAAAGCAGTGAGATCTATTGCTGGGGTACAGTTTTCAGCAGTTTTATCTGAAACTAGCATGAGCCAGGCAACTCTATAGGGACAACTCCAGTCGGGGATATGCCACCATATGACCATAAACGGGGATTGTAGCCGGAAGGAGGGGACGTCTGGGCAGCCTATACATAACCTTGCACACATCAAGACACACGATACCGAGTATTCAAAAGCCCTGCCCTTTGTTAATTTTGCCTAGTCACTGTTACTTTGCTGACACTCACGGCGAGCAGAATGAATGGTTTGTTTTTATGGTTTTCAGAACTCTGCACATTCAGTGTTAAATAGCCTCCTGAACAGCTGACTGAGATTCAATGCAACATCGTAGCTTGTGAGCAATCTTTGAATACATCTTTTATAAACCACTTGATGTTTTTAAAAACGTCTGGAAATACTCGACTTGCACAGGTATACTTTCAGCGTTTCATTTCGGCATCGAGATCACTGGCAAAGGGAACAGGTATGTAACAAGTTGTTATCGGGGAGAGTACAACCCAGGACTCGTTTTGCAACGCTTCATCACTCCAACTAGGTCACTTGGCTTTCATATTTACATCATTCTGCAGCGTGGCTTGTAAATTGTTATCTTAAGTTGCTATGTGATTTAGCTTGTTAGCATTCACAGGAGACTGACCAAAAAAATACATTGTTAGTCAACCAAGGGACTCAGCCAGTCTAACACTACTTCTGTAACGGTTTCTATCGTTGCGAAAGGAGCCTAGTTATTTGCATCTAACGGAACTAGATGTTAGGAATCACACATTTGATGTTCACGTTCAGTAATCATTTAAGAGATAATGTCCTCCTTTTGTTTCATAGATATGAGTCAGACTCAGTCTCCTTGTCAAGACCCAGATCAGGTGGTCACTGGCCTTGTAGGTCTCGAGTCTGACCTAAAAGATGGCCAGTAAGTAATCACATAAAAAGCGTGATTATTATTAAACGTTTGCATGGTATTGTGATATTATTACAGTAAATGATACAAGCTCAAAGAAGTATTATCAGTCAAAGTGTATTGTTAATTCTGGTCTTGTTCAGGATGAAAGAAGTGATGGTAGAAGAGCAGAAAGTCTTACTGGTCCGGACCCAGGGTCAGTACAGCGCTGTTGGTAGCAAATGTTCACATTATGGAGCTCCCCTGATCAAAGGTAAACAAACAAGCACACACACACACACACACACACCGAAACTTGTCCAAAATAAGCAAATTGAAACCAATGTAATATAATTTGCAATGTTCACAGCTAACAGGGTCAACCTAACTGGTGCCATTATAGCCACACAAAAGGTGTGTTAAGCCTTGAATGAAAAACTGTTTTATGCCAACTGTTGGGAGATTTTGTTTGACCCAGTGTTGACTTCCTTATCGCTTTTTTCTTCTCTCTATTCTTTTTAAAATTTTGCACAACTACCTTCAGTGAGATTGCCTTGGGAAATCTGTAAAGCAAAGCTATAGTTATCAGTTAAAGTGAAGCACCGTTGAGAGTAGTTGAAATTACTGTGTTTGTGCACAGCACAACCATGCATTGTACGTACAATAATGATAGTCCAAACCCGTCCTGTCACAGGAACACTGGTTGGAGACAGAGTGAGATGTCCATTTCACGGAGCTTGCTTCAACGTCAAGACTGGAGACATTGAAGAGTATCCTGGACTTGACAGTCTGCCCATTTATAAGGTGAACAGCATACTGGAGATGAGTCTAAAGACCATTACAGATGTTCTAGATAGCTTAACCCACTATTTTGAAATTAAATACTTTTTACTCACACAATTCAAAACAGTTCACACATTTCTCTAACTGAAGTCATAATTGTCCACACAAACCTTAAAAATAGATTGTTTAACTCAAGTCTACAAAACAAAATTATAAAAGTAAGTCACAGTTACAGTCATTGACACTTCACATGCTATGTGTTAACACCTTTCTGTAATGTGTTGTGTTTTTGTATTTGCAGCGTGTTTTATTAATGTGTTGCGTTGTCTCGATTTGCAGCGTGTTTTCAAATGTGTTGTCAAAAATGATGTATGTTGTCTTAATTTGCTGTTGTTTTTATTTGCATGTCATTTCTTAAGTTGCTTTGTATTTGGCCTCTCAGGGCCACCATAACTTTCAGTTCTAACAACACAATCGGCATTTTTTAAAATAATTTTTTAGTATTTAGATATTTGGTAACGTGCATTTTGCAAAATATATTGATTTTGGCTAGTGTGTTATTGTTTTGATTTCTGTGTTTTTGTTTTTATTAATTGTTTTCTATTTCAAAACAGTGGGTTATTTATTGAGAAAAATGTAGGTATTTGTTTGTTGTGCCAATAGCCTGGCATTCATCCTAAATGTTAGTTCATGCTTTTCCTTTTTATTTTGGTAGAAAAAAGCAAAAATCACTTTCCAGTCTGTGCACCACTTATGCACATGTTGCACACATGTCATAGAATATAACAACACTCTAATATTAAAACATTACGGGGTTTTCCTTTCATGACAGGTCAAAGTTGAGAATGGCAAGGTGTACATTTCTATCAACAAAAAGGTAATTAAAGTATAAATGGCAGATTTTACCGCAATAGGTGCTCAGATCAAATCAGTCACTTTGTTAAATCCAGACTTGTTCGTTTTTTCAGACTCTGAAGCTGGCCAAGCGTGTGAGGGAGATGTGCTGCAGAACGCCAGAGGTCGACCATACTGTCCTGCTCATTGGAGGAGGTGAGATGGACTGGATTGAATTATCCACAACAAAGTCCTCTGATACACACTGTGACAACTGGTACCGTTGTACATACTGGGTCTATATCTAGTGATATGCATATGATTTTCGTATTATGAAGGTAATTAATGTATTTTTATTATTATTATTAACTACAATAATAATAAATGAATATTGATAATAATAACAATAATAGTTATAATTATTAGTATTATTAGTATTACTATCATAACAATAACGTGGTGCACTGGTCCTGCCTCTGCAGAGACCATCACCAAGAGTTCTCTAATAATAATGATAATAATCATGTATGGAGCACAGGCCCTGCCTCTCTGCTGTGTGCCGAGACCCTGAGGCAGAATGGCTACGAGGGCCGCGTTGTCATGGTGACTAAGGATACCCTGCCACCGTTTGACAAGCCCAAACTCAGCAAGGTGAGCGTGGTTGGTAACAGTAACACTAACTTTTAAAATACTTTAAAGAGCATTGTCTTATAATGTTTGGAGTGAATAGGTCGATGTTCTTTTTCACTCAATATACAGAACTTCACACCTTTTCTCCAATTCACTTTCAGGCCATGAATTCCGAGTCCAGCGATATCCTCCTTCGTCCCCCTGAGTTCTTTCAGCAACATGGGATAGAAGTGTGGACTGGAAAAGAGGTCAAATCTGCTGTATACACCTTTGTTGTCATTGTGAAATCGGATCTTGTGATCTTAAAGAAAGGAAAAACTCTGAGAACTGGGCTTTTTGTTTTGGTAACAATGACCGGTTTGTGCTTTTTGTTCTCATCAGGCGTTGTCAGTGGACTCAAAGAAAAAGATAGTGAAGTTGAATGATGGCACTATGCAGCAATATGATCAGTTACTCATATCAACTGGTTGTAGGTCAGTGACTTTCTCTTTAATGATAATGTATTGACACCTTGATTGTAGAGCACAGTTTGTTTAAGAATCTCTACATTAAATGCTTACATGTTTTTAAAGAGAAAAATAGTATTCTACCTGGTATACCCATATCATTAACTTCCACTAGTTCTCTATACTATTAGCACTATGAGCTTGATAAAGTGTGCTATTTGCTATCACCTTGACATTTGTCTTTCCCTTTACCCTCTTTCTCTACTAAATGTAAGGGCAAGGCCGTTGAGTTGTCCTGGTGCAGATCTGAAGGGAGTGATGCTGTTACAATGCTATGAGGATGCCAAAAACATTCATCGCTCCTGCGTAGGCAAAAAGGCTGTTGTTATTGGGGCCTCCTTCATAGGTGCTGTAGGCATTTGGTTACAAACTAATTTATTTATTATTTTACAAAACCACTATGATTGTTTATATGTTGATTTGAATATACCGCTATACTTGTTGTTTATATTGTAGGTATGGAGGTAGCCTCATACTTGTCAGACAAAGCTGCAAGTGTTGCCATGGTGGGTAACTCTGCTCATCCCTTTGAAAAGTCCCTGGGCCCTGAGATTGGCAACATGACGATGCAGGTCAGAAAATAACTTTTACTGTGTCCACCCATTGTGCAGTTTCACAATGCTCTGTTTTTTGGGCGAGGGCATCACACAAAGATATTCTTATTTCAGATGTTGGAGGAAAATAATGTTAAATTCTACATGAGGGATGGCTTACAAGAGATCATAGGAGAGAATGGAAGGGTACGGAAACAACTCTTTACAAGTACCATGTCATTTAAATGGCCGTGAGTAAGTTGATGGTTTTGTTTTAGTTCCTTTATTTCCATTTTGTTTCCATCAGGTGAGCAAGGTGGTGCTGAAAAGTGGGACCATTTTGGAAGCAGAGACGGTAATTGCAGGAATAGGTAGGTTTTATTTGTGTTTATTTATACAGTCATATTTTTTTTTTTACTGAAAGTAGTATGACCATTACTAAATAGAAACCGTTATTTATTTATGCATTTAATTTTAGAATTATTATGTTTGTATAATTGTTTATATAGCTATTGATAATAATAAAATGTATTGGATGCCCACTTATCTTTGTAAAATGATTGCTAAGCGCAACAGGTAAAACAGTAGGTACGTCTACTGAGACCAGTCTCAAGATAACTGTCTAAGGAATACAACATCTTGTTTTTAAGTAAACTCAATCCAACTCCTGTGAACCCGTCATCCTATCCTCAGGCGTCATCCCCAACTCTGACTTCTTGACTGGCAGTGAGGTTAAGATAGATGCTAAGAAAACTGTCATCGTTGACAATGTGAGGATCTGGTCAAATACAGAGCACACACCTTACACAGACGCTTTCACAGTGACACTGACACCGTTTTATTTACAGTTCATGAGGACGAACGTTCCAGATGTCTTTGGTGCAGGAGATGTGACCTCATATCCTCTAAGCATACGCTGTGACCAGAGGGTCAACATTGGCCATTGGCAGCTGGCACACGCCCATGGTAACAACCTCAAACATTACTAGAGGTTCGGTTTATTGTCTGACCAGGAGGGGGAGCCATTTATTCCCCCTTGTTATTAGTTACAAATACTGTGTTAGGCCTCAGGGAACATCATTTAATAATATGATTTAATACAGTAAGTATATGCCAGAGCCACACATTTAGCTTTGCTTGTGCTTCTTCTTCGCCATAGGAAGAGTAGCAGCCTTAAACATGTTGAATAAGGAGACCAAGATCAACTCTGTCCCTTTCTTTTGGACTGTGTTGCTTGGGAAGAGTATCAGATATGCAGGTGAGGTGATGGATTCCAAACAACATGTACTTGTTAATAATACCATTCCTTTGGAGTGTGGACTCAGACATTTTTGACTTCTAGGTTTTGGTGAAGGATACACAGAAATAATCTTCAAGGGCAAAGTTGAGGAAAGGAAGTTCTTGGCGTTCTACATAAAGTGAGTAGACTAGTTGTCGGAGTTAATATTTTTAACGTCAATCTATTTCACCATTAAATCGTGTGTGTGTGTGTGTCTATTTGTTGTATAGAGATGCGGTTGTTGTGGCAGCAGCTAGCCTTATGTTTGATCCTGCTGTGGCCCGACTGGCAGAACTGATGTCCACAGGACAGGTCATAACAAAAACCCAGGCGCAGTGAGTTTTATTATTATTCAAATCCATTGGAACAATATAACAAGATAACAAGCCTTTTGTTTGTTTAGCACTGTGACTAACAATCTTACAATTCTACTCTACTAAAAATGTATAAAGAGACAATAAACTGTTGATTAATCAAAGCAGCAAAGACCATTGCATCTACAAAACCTATGAGGCACTTAAATTAGGAACGTTTTGAACAATATCGTTTACACAATGTCCATTTATTTTGTATATATTTGTTTCAGATCGGATGACCTCAGTTGGTTGGGAATGTAGTCTTCAAGTCACCACCATCTGGTACCTTCAACATTAAGAGATGCAACTCTCTGGATTAAGTTTCCACTTCTTTCCACTTTGTTTACATATACACGCTCTCTCTCACTGGGTAGGAGGGACGTTACTCATGGTTTTACAAATTCATTTTTAAGTAACTGTAAGTTTAAAGTTGGATTTGTTCTCATCACTTTGCATAAACCAGCATAATCTTTTTCCATATATGGCCTTGTCTGTTTTGCAAGTAATGATCTACTTGTTACTATAGCAACTTGCACGCTTAATTACATTCTGCCTGGAATAATCCAATAAAACATTACAGTATAGAACAGGTTTTAAATGAAAATAGCCCATCTAAAAGCTTTAGGAAGCTACCTCAACTAAAAGGTAAATCCAAAGAGAGAAGCGGTTGGTTAAGCTTGTTAATGAAATTGCAATTTGTGTGTTCTGCTGGGTATAGACGCTCTGGATGAGCACAGGCAGGAAACTACTTTAGACAATAAAATGTTATTAATGTCAGTTTTGACCTAATTAAATGTACTGTATATGTTTTTGATTATAATTTGATGAACATTCTTACTGCAGATTACCTGTATTGTTCCATTACAAAACTTACTGGACTGCATGCATTCAATTCCAAGTCAGGGAGTCACAATGCTGCTGTTACATTTGTGATTTAAAGTTACAATAATAAAGCCTTTCTAAGTATTGTAACAATAAAATTAAAATGGCAAAAAAAGGACTCTTTGCTTACATCTTTAATAAGTTAAGAAAAGGTGCATTATTTGGTTAAACAGAAACTGTTGAAAAGGGTGTCTTATCTTATCCACGGTGTCCACTAAAGGGGCTCTTCAGAGTATGGCACCATGTGACAGTCTAGTTAGTATCCTAAAGTCATTTTAGAAACCAGTTATAGTTTTGTTTTATAGCTGACAGTTACTTAATTATAATTTAGCCGATGAACAATTGTATTTTATACAGTTTTATTTTTGTTATTTCTACTTGACCTACTAATTTGACATTTGGTGGATCCAACTGGGTTTTTTAACTGAGTCAATTGTCTGTTCTATGAGCAAACTTTCCAACTACTTTACCTTAAAAACGTTCCTCGTCTTAGTAAACTTCTTTTTCTGCTTACTCTCTGGCTGAAGACTGGCCTCACATTGTATCCTTGAATCTGTGTATGATGTCTCACTGCAGCTCTGCAGTTCCAACCCAAGTTCATTCATGAAAGACTGAACCAACACCCTGTCAAAGTTTGAATCCCGAGCTGACATAGTCACACTGTCCTCTGTCCCCAGCTCATTCGACAGGCTCTTAAATACTTCATTGTAAACTTTGTTGATTTTCTTGTGCTTAGGGTTGGTTGCAGCTCCAGACCATCCTGGCACAGCACAGACCTCCGCAATAAGCTTCTCCTTAATGAGTTTAGCTCCTCCGCTATTGCTATTGTTGGCCCGATAACTCATTTTAGACATTAAGCGTAACAATAGAGTGGTCGCAAGGCCAGTCAAGTAACTGTCTGGGTCCTTCTCTGAACTAATTATTACTTTTTTTTTAACACTTGTGTGAGGGCAGGGAGGACGATCCATCTCCTCCAAACCAACTTTAGACTGGAGCTCTTGTAGAATTCGAGAGGATTCACACAAAGACAACACATTGCTCTCACTGTCCTTAACTGAATCAATGACCTGAGCCACCATTACAGTGGCGAAGAGACTCACTGCGTCACCACGGACAGAGAACGTGTCGTCTAAAGTAGCTCTTCCCTCGTATGATGAGGTTGCGCTCGAGCTTTGAGTAGCAGGGTTAGCTTCCGGGTACGAGAACGGTGCAAACATGAAAGGGAGAAGGTGCCTCATTGACTCCTCCGTGAAAAGAGTTATTATTTCAAGAGAACCAGGCTCCTCAGTCTGTTTCACGTTACTCCGCAAATTTGTTAAAATTGAATCTGTAACGCTCTCTGAAGCTTTGACCGTCACGCAAGGAGTTAAATTGCTTTCAGAAATAATACATTGCACTTTGTGCACCAGTTCCCTGGTGTGAGCTTCGCCTTTTTCCGTGGGTGTTAGCGCTGCTAGCGTGGTCATTGTAGCAGTCACATCAGACTGAGACATGTTAACAACGTCCTCCGAGTACACCTCCTTCATGATGGTATCTACAACAGCAGAGATGGTCTTCCTGGCATCTTGGAGCGAGGCCTTCGAGTTTCTCATGTCAACCACTGACTGTTTGAGAAGAGTCTGAAACACCACAGGTACATCAGAGCGAACAACAGCCCTACCAGAAAGAGCGCAAAGCATGTCCTCCAATCTCCTTGGAAATCTGGACGACTTGACAATGGAGCAAGAGGAAGTCGAGGAAGGGGGAGAGTCAGTAGATTCACAACTTAAACTGCCCTTCTCAGACTCGTCCAACATTGATTCATTAATTATACTTTGTATTTCCTCAATTGAGTCTGCTGCCTCAGTTTGTTGTCTTTTACAAAGCACATCTTGTATGCTACCCAGGATGGCACTGCACATGTTTTTGGCTTGTTTATGTTTCAGAGAACTGCAGTCTTTGTCTTTTAGTTCACTGGGTTTAGTCTGCAACTTTGTTTTCAAGTTAAGGTGAAGGGTTTTTGCAATGGTACAGATCTTATTATCTGGTATTTTGCTGGTCGGCCCAGTGATTAAAATCTGAGAAGCTTGTTTTGCCATCTCTTTAGGAAAAGGGCTTTTATCACATGGAATAACAATAGCTGACGTCTTTAAAATATCATTTAAATCATTTGCCATTTCTCCAACCATTTGAAGGGTAGCAGAATCTTCTTGTTTAGTGACAGCTGTTCTGCTCACGGAAATCTGCCCTTGTTTCTTCGAATTTGTGTGTTTGGGAAATGAGGAGCTAAGTCTTGTGAGTATCAGTCTGGCTTTATCTATAGCATTTCTGTGGAAATCCTCCCTTGAAAGTTGCTCATCCACAGTGGTGAGTGAACTTGGTTCAGATATTTCCTTCACATAAGAGAAAAAGACATTGCCTACGGATTGGAAGCTCTCCAGGGATGTCTCAGAGGAACTACAGCCAGCAGGTGGTGTCTCTGTCTCAGATAAATCCGCTAACTCATAAAGGATCTCTTTAGTGCAAGGACTGAGTGGCAGAAAGGATTCGCAACTCTCCGTCTGGGAGGCAGGTAGAAAGCTTTTGTTTTTGTAAAGTCTTTGGATGTGGCCCTGCATTTTGTGGCACAAACGTTTTGCTGAAGCACACATGGAGCGCCTCTGGTTTGAATGAGTAAAGTCCCTGTCACTGGTCGTGTTCTGGTTGGATTCCAACTGCTGACCTTCGAGATTCTTGGCCATCACTTTGACATCAGTGACATAAGTGTCAACAAGTTTTGCCGCCACACTCGCTGACGTACCGTTGTCAGGAGCACATCGCAGCAGGATTTCACTCACTCTCTGCTGAGCAGTCAACTTAAAGTCTTCGCTGTCAAATTTGCGGAGAACGGACGCAGACAGAATGGAAGGAGACATCAACTGATTAGCTTCAACGGCTGCTGGCTCATTTGATGGTATGTTTCCAGCTTCCACAGGCAGAGAATGGGGCAGTGACAGGTAAATAACATTGTTTAGGATACCATCCAAATAAGAACAGACTTTGCAAGGCTCTTTACAAATAGGTTCCTTTGAAGGAGTCACTGAAGCAGATTCTTCGCTTGGGTACATCACTGCATGATGACCTAACTCAATCTCTGACTTGCATAAATTCCCGAGTTGATTCAGGATCCCCTTGGTGGTGGAATCCAAATGGTACTCTTGCCCCTCTGTGTATTTCTTATTTGTGGGGTGCTTTGAGACATCAACACTCTGACCAAACTTAGGTTTTTGAGTAAAAAATTCCTGCACCTTACATTGTATGTCCTGACAAATTTGTGCGGCAGCAAAATACATTTCTCCAATAGACTGTCTTTTTGGATTTGCAAGAGTGAACACTGCATTTGTCTCTAGGTTATTTACAAAGGTATCGATGACTTCAGCAGATTTATATTGTACTTCCTGAGCAAGGCTTGCAGGGAGGTCGTCGGTACCACAGCTAATAAAGACCTTGCTGACCGCTTTGTTTGCCTTAGTTTTAAACTCCTGGCTTGACAGTATCTGAAGCACAGGGATGTTTTCCTTAATGTGGGTAGTTGACTCTGTCACTTCAGGAGCGTTAATTAAATCAGTTTCTGATGCTAGTAACTTAACTTTATGAGAGATCTTTTTGAGCAGTTCAGTGGTTTCCTCCTCGACATCGTCATACCTCTCCACCATTTCAATAAAAGCATTGGCTACTTTGTGTGTCATCATTGCAATGTGAGACTCGTAATCAGCTGATGCAGCACACCTCTGATCCAACTCGCTCTGCTGGCTTAAAAACTTCTGAGTCAATCCAACCAGGTCCTCGGCTATTTGAAGGGAAGAGGCTACCTTCTTGGCGCGAGTCATGGGGGACGTCGTCCCCGAAATAGTTCCGCAGAGGGACAGCGATAGCGCCTCGTTTAACTGACGCACCATCTCCTTTATAAGACCCGTGGTCAGATGAGGGCGACAGGCAGCCATTTCATCGTGGCCAGAAAGTTGTTCATACACCTGGCTGACGATGCTTTCTTCTGTCATTCCCATGTGTTCCTTTGCACCATTCTGGGGACTTAAAAATTCAAAGTTATGTAAAGTTGTTGAATTAATAAATGTAAGTTTGTTAACCTGAATTAAATTGAAACCTCCTCTATTGCTTTCTATTGCTGTGTACCTTTTTAAGGTGCTGTTACTGACCACCCTCTTCTTCGTTATGTCTAATGTATCCGGTTCAAAGCTGGCAGATGATGCAGGCAGACATCCAGGGGCTGAGACTACTAAACTCATCTCAGAGCCTGTAGAGCTGTCTGGTCCTTGTGTCTGTGACCTTGATGTATCAGCTGCTGCAATATTGCCTACAGCTGGCAGAACAACTTGCAGAGTGGTCATCACCACAAACTTTATGAGTGTGTGGCATAATTTGGCACACTGCGTCTTTGACATCTAGATTGAACACAACAGAATAGGAATACACAAAACGTTACAACAAGTTTCTCTCTTATAATCCCACGGAAATATATCCTCATAAACACTCACAGGATTTTTCAGTTCTTTACTGATGGTCCTCCACTGTCTGTGTGGAAAAATAAGGTGTTAGGTTTATATTAGACACACTTTTGTAAATAAAATACACAATAAGAAAAACTTTATATGTACATAAAACAGCAGAATATTTCAGTCATCACATACTCATCAGGGAGATTCTGCATGAATGAGAGCAGAATAGGGAAACAATTGTCCATTTCATCTTTCTCAGGATTTAATGAGGTTTGGTTGACTTCCTTTTCCACCAGCGGAGCAACTGAGGAATGTTCATGTCTGGAAGACAACTCTGTATTTGCTGTGGCAACAGCAGAGGCTAAAATAAAGACGTAATGGTAGAAAAATATTTAAAAACATATTAAAACGTAATTAGTTCTGCTTCAAATATTGGAGGATTTCTATAAAATATAATTACATTCAAAAGAAAGCGTACCTTTCTCTGCCCTACATCCCCTCTCATTTTTATCTCTGATTCGAAACATTCTGGAATATATTTAATACACATTACATTTTATAATCAGTATTACAACAGTACAAAATTAACCGGTGAAAAAGTGATTATGTTACTCTTATTGTACCTTTTGAGCTTGAGTGGTTTTCTTTATCAACCAGTCCTGAGTTTGTCTGTGGTGATGAACCTCATCATTGTATTTCGGACCTTGCTTAGGAAATTATTAGGCCTACAACCATAAAAGTAACTTTACCGTTACTGCATACAATGAAAAATAAATACGGTTTTGAAAATACGTTTGATCCTAGCATTACTTATGTAAATGCACCTCAAGCTGTATTGCTGGAATTCAATGTTCGAACTCTTTTGTTCATTCTGGAACTGCAATAAAACGTTCCTCTTATTCAGTCTTCGCCCGACACAGAAAAGTACTTGTTTGGAAGAGGAATCTGTCTTTGACGTTGGTAAAAAAGACAGATCTAAAACCAACATGACGGTAAACGTGCAAATCGTAGATAAGAGCCAACCTGAACGCCGTACATTAGTGGAAACTCCTGTAAACTTTCAGGGATTTTTTAAAAACATTTATGACATCATAAAGAACGTTTTGGTAGATTCTTATCGGAGACATATTGCATGCAGTGAAATCCAAGCAAAAACAATTTATTCTACACTGTAAATTATACCATTGCACCTTTTTTTTTTTTTTAAGTTGAGACACTTTCTTTAAATGTTATCCTGTTTTTGTTTGCACCTGTGGAGTGTGTGGAATACCAAATGGCAAACTTTATCTCTAAATCGTGTTTCCCCTAAGAGGGCGTGGTCGTTTTGACATTAGTGGAGTGAAGTAGACTTTCTCTTTTTTTTGATTGAGAGATGGCCACACTTTTATGAAAGGAGTCATTATGATATTAAATGTGGCATTTAGGAAAGTACCATTATGAAATAAATGACATTCTGAAAACTACTATTGTGGAATAAATAAAAAGTGCCATTTGAAAATACAACATTCATTATGAAATTACTCTTTTTTATTTAACAATGTATTTTTATTCCTTTATCTACGAGTCTTTATTTAATAAAGAAAAAATAAATTTGGGGCACCTTCGGGGTATTCCATAGTAGTGCAGCATTCTACATTAAATATGTATGCAGCTTTACATTTTAATTCAGAAAAGTTAAATGGTTGTTTTAGAAAGCTATATCAGATATTGCAGAGAGAAGTAGCCTGTGGCTGTGGTTGAAAAGAAAGGATCCTAAATAAGCACAGGAGTAAAGAACATGCATAAAAACCAAGCAGTTTAATCTCAGGACAAATGTATTAAAGGTTTCTTGTAGAACGTCGTTCATCAAACCTGCTGGAACAGAGTAGGGAAAGATTATCGTCTTTTCAGGTGGTAAGTATCCCTGCCGAGTTGGCAGAAAGTGCCTGCAGGCAAAGAGAATAGGGACAGAGATATCTGCAGAGTGCTAGGGTGGGGAAAGATTATCTTCTTTTCAGGTTGTTTCCATGGAGAAATGGCATTGAAAGCTTGCAGGAAGAGGAATTGTGGACAGATATAGGGGTATACCTATGATCCTGCCACTTAAGGGGTGCCCACCTTAAAGTGCTCATCTTGAAATATGGCATAATGTTTATTATAACATGTTACCCTGTGTAAATTGAAATGTTTTACATTAACGGCACAGAAAATAATAATTCATAAAAAAATAATGATTAAAAAAAAACATGTAGAGAGCTCTAGACATTCCTCATATTTTGTGTTAAAAGGTTTCACAGTTTTTACATAAGAGGGATGAGCAAAGGACAAACAGGTTTCTGGAGTAAAATGCAAAGCTAAAGAAACGACAGTACAACTGGCAATGGCACCACGGTGAGATCAAATCCCACAGGGAAAACCTTTCAATCTCCTAAAAGAGAAATTAAAAATATAAAAATATATTAAAATCTATAAAGAATATTGGACTAGTTCATTGATTCCTTAACAGGGAGGAATTTGATTTTTTGTTTACATCATCTCTTCATTATCCATTACACAATGCAACAACCCACATATATATGAACACATTTGTAATCAAACTGGATCAGATTAGATTTAGAAATTATCTAAACTATAATTGCCACAAAAATATGTATTTTATAATCAGGATCATAGTGTCACATCATCCAAGGCATCATCTGGCATTGCAGGATCCTGATTGGCCCGTTTTGGAACACTGCTTCACTGAATTGCCAAGTTTGTCAGCCAGCAGGAATGGACTGAGGTGGCAGAACTGGAAATAAATAGATATTGTAAGCAAGCACCTATTGGTCTTGTGAATCCAGATTGTAGGAGCCTAAATGCAGTTTATTGGTGTTTAACTTTTAACCATGAAATAATTTAAGTTCATACATAAAAGTGATTTACATAGTTCATTGACATGGAAATAATTGGAATGTTTACAGTATTTACTGGTTGACATACTTACAGTAATTCAATAATTCAATTGCTTTTCCTTGCACTTAAACTGTGTTTGGAGAATTTAAACCAAAATGACATTTACGTCAAGATTTGTAATATTTGGGAATAGTTGGCAATGATTGTTACTCGATAAGAGATAAGATAGAGCAATACTTGTTGCTCCACAGTAACTGCACACCTTGAATTACCTTTCTTAGACTCTCACAGAGCAGAGGCTATTGGGTTCAGTCAGGAAAGCAGAGTGGTGCCATACAGTTTTTTTTCCTCTCTATGCATCATCTTACTAACTAAACGAGTTTGGCTTTAAATTAGATAACATTGGACATTGAAAATCGCTCTATACACGTTTTACATTGTGTCGAGGTAAACTGTTAGAACCTGTTAGTTGTCCTGTGGATTTATTCGATGTGGATAATGACGAGGGGGAATCGTTAGAGCATTAAGCTTCATAAATTGGAACCCGACAGAGCTAGTACCTAATATATATTTGAAACTTTTGATCCTCTCCAGACCTGTCATTATTGTGGGTTTTAACAAACACAATGCGAAAAGACAAATATATTGTGTTTCTAGGTGATCAGATACCTGTGTTGTCGAAGTGTTTGTCTCTAAAACATCCAGCCACTGAATGCTAAAGTCAGAGGAAAAACGAGAACTTTGTAGAAACGCTGCCATCTCCCAATCTACCTCCAACGCCTCATCTTTCTGCAAAATAAATTATGAAAATAAAGCAAAATTCACACAACAAAACTATAAAAACCTGTCAAACTAATATTATTATTTCCTTGGGAGAAAACCATTAGAACTTAAACAAAAGTGAATCTTTCCATACACGGATTGTAGATACATTTTTATACCTTTTTGAAGTATAGTTAGTACTACACAATCTTAGCCACAACACATTGTAAAATAAACTTAAAAACAATGTAATGATGCAAAAAAGCGTGTTCTGTCTTTTACTTGCTTCAGTTTGTTATAATAATGAAAACATACTGTATTATCCAAATATCATCTTACTGCCTAACATTTAAATGTTAATTCCACTTAAAAGTTGAAAACATTTGGAAATAATCTACCATCCCTCTGGTGAATGAAAAGAGAACCCATTTATCCTACTCCTTATTAATTTCAAAGCAAGAGAAGTTTTGATGAGGTGTCAGAGCAGGTTGAGAAAGTATCTTTTTTTCTAAAGTATACCCTGGAACGTACCTTGAAACAGTGTGACGAGTCAAAATCAAGTAGATCTGGGTACTCTGGCACAGTTCCTTTATACACAATGATTGCTCTTGACTTTGATGCATTTTTAGGCAACTTAAAGATTCTGTACGTGCCAGATGCATAACTAATGTCACCTGTAGGCCACAAAAGTTGTAAGGGGTTACATTGTTATGTTAAATATAAATGACTAGCCTTTGATGTTCCAAACTACACAATTCTGTTCGAATGGCAAGAGTTCACATGTTCTGTACTAATATGATCAATGTACCTGTTTTTTTCTTGAGCTCACAGTTATGAACGGTTATTCGACTGGCTGAGACTAGATGTGGAACGCTGAAACCCACTGCCTGGACCAGAGATATGAAGTCAAGCCAGAACAAGGACCCGGCCATACCCTCGCCTATTACAGGTGATACCAAACACAGTTTAAGTTTGAAAACATCTGAATTTTATCTTTAAAGACCAGGTGATGCATTTCGGCATACATACTAAAGATTTTGTTGTCTTCATACTGGTTTATTACAACATTTGGAAAGCATACCTATAGCACTTTATGTAATATATAAATATATTTCTGTAACAAAAATTATATTTACCCCATAAAACTGGATCTTTCTTGAGGGGATCAGGAATGACTTTGCTTGTATACATGTCACTGAAGTACAACTCGCCACCCTCCTTTATCATGGGTTGAGGAGGGAGAGGATTTGAACCGATTGCAAGATTGTTTTTTCGAAATTTTTTATGATTAGTAGCTGTTAAATACTCTGCTTTCTATACTGTTTTGCTCACCAAAATACAGAAACAGGCTAGTCCTATGAAAAAGGATTAGCTGAAGAAACTATCTATTTATATATTATCTGCACATAAACCATGACCATTGCTCACCTTAAGGACCCTGTATGCCTCTTGCAAAACTGCAGTCTTATCAGGACACAAACAGATCACACAATTGGATCTAAGGAAAACAAATTGGGAATGAATACACTCAATTGCAGAAGATATAAATATTCTGTTCTGTGTCTATGCTCATAAATAGTCCCCCTCCCTGATCAAGATGAAAGGTTCCTTTAGGATAATTACAGGGCATCCTACTTTGGTGGTCTGTGGTGCCTCTCTTTCAGCGAATGCTAATAGGGATCTATATATTTATATTTTCTTTGCCTTCAAACAGTCATTTATTTATTTATATATGCAGTGCATCCGGAAAGTATTCACAGCGCCTCTCTTTTTCTAAGATAGGTATGCTAAGCTTGTGGCTACATAAAAGGCTTTATAAAATACTACAATTGCTGTCAAAGGCGCATCAGCAAAGTATTGAGCAAAGGCTGTGAAAACTTTATGTACTTGTTTTTTGGAGTTGTTTATTTTTTATAATTTTTTATTTAGTTATTATGGTGTATTTTGTGTAGAATAAAATTCACATTTTGGAATAAGCCCATAACTATACATCATGTGGAAAAAGTGAAGCGCTGTGAATGCTTTCTGGATGCACTGTATGTACATTTTATTTAATTTTTTTACAAAATCTGCACAGTCTCTCATAAAATAAGGCATTTGTGAAAAGTCAGAAGTCATATTATTAAAAACGTACATTATTATATCCATGGAGTCATTCTGTATTCCAGCTTCACTTAGTTTTTCCATATAACCCTGGACAAAGCTGGTGTTGGGCTTCTCATAGCCAAACTTATCCTGGTGGTACTGAATGTACTTTTGTGATGCTGCAATCTAACCCATGGTGAAATTAGAGTTAAAGGATGAAATGAAATACGTCAACTGAAGTAAAAAAAACAAATGGTCAGAGAGAGAGTGTGTGCGTTTGCATTACCAGTTCTTCAGTCATATCAATCCCAGTGACAAAGCCGTTTTCTCCCACAAGTTTGCTGAGAGCAAAGCAATCTCTACCAGAACCACTCCCCAGGTCCAGTATCCTACAACCCTGTACCTTCTCTGGAACTGGAAGACCACAGCCATAAAACCTGCATCAAGAAACATTTAATGCAAATATTATTTAAGTGGTTGGTATATATTTAGATTGGATTTACCAATAATGTAGATAATTAATCCACTATACCGTTTGGTCACATCTGAATGAACTGAGTTTAATGCATCTGTTGCACTTTTAGGCACTGGTCGACGGGACAAAGTGCAGGCAGCACTGGTTTGCAGATCGCTTGAGGATTCCAGACGAGAACCATAATATTTCTAAGCAGAGAAATACAAAAATAAATGCATTCACACATAATATTTCTAAGCAGAGAGATTTTTTTGAGGCCATTCATAAATAAGAATAAAGCGTAAGTGTATGTGAGACTGTTACCTGTACATTATCATGGACTTGACTCGACATTGTCGTAACCACACTCGAGGTAAACTGTCAACTGCGGTGAATTGGTGATGCGTCATGCGCACGAGCATCGGCTCTAAGAGCCGGCTCTTTGTAGTGAATCAGAAGAGCCGGCTCGCATCGAGTGAGAGCCGGCTCCCAGTTTTTTTCCATTTGTTGCTTAGGTTTCACTTTCAGTGCTCAGTCCTAGCTCAGGTTACGACAGCTTTGTTATGATTGACCAGCAAGGCGACCAGCATGCGGCATTCACATGAGAATTAAGGATGAGGGGGTGGCGCAGACACTCCACTCGACTCCACTGTGTGCATCTTGCATTGTCCTGTAGTTTAACTATGAGTGACCCTAGAAAGCGAAGCAGCATCTGGCTGCAGTTTAAAGATATTGGGAACAACAAAGCAGAGTGCCTTCACTGCAAAACGAAAGTCACTATAAGAGCAGGTTATACCACAAACCTGC
>JAVQJS010071382.1:0-11379 GCA_036024795.1 Galaxias rostratus | reverse complement strand
TAATTGGCGGAACGCACATACACACACACACACACACACACACACACACACACACACACACACACACTCACACACACACACACACACACACACACATTAAGGAAGGAGCACTAAACAGCAGCTGCTGAGAACAAGTCTTGGTTTAAAACGAGTTTGAGTGTGTAAATCAACATCCATTGCCATGGGACAGCAGCTGTAGCTGGCCTTCCTGCAAAGCTTTAGCCAAATAGCAAACTGGCCATTTAAATAAAACACTAACACAGTTCCAACCACCTCTGTGTTACACCTTTTTGCAGCTTAATCAACAAAAGTTGAAGCTCATGCATCCAATGTGTAGTCTAGCAGTTTGTTTTCATTTTAAGATGATGAGGATGGTATGTCTGGTTATGAGAGTGGTTTCATCTACCACATTATACAAATTAATAGCAGGTAACAGAAAAACAAATCCAACAAGACCTTGATAGTTAAAATTCCATAAAGACAATATATAGGTAACTTTGGATTGATCTGACGATTTAGGTGGTCAGCAACTAAATCAAAGAAAAGAAAGGGACAAGGAACAGGAAAATATGCCTAATTCAGATTATATAAGATAAAATATAACCTCCCTCTGTAAGAATGTTTTGAAGATGTCAGCTTATTTGATACCACGTCCTAAATTGATGAGCAGCAGGTTTAAGAATTTTGAGAAACGATAAGTCCCCAGTGAGATGGGGACTCCCAACCAACCTATCAGGTCAATTTTCTTCTCTCTCTCTCTCTCTCTCTCTCTCTCTCTCTCTCTCTCGCTCTCTCTGTCAGTCTGTCTGATGTTCTCAGCGCGTGCAGTCCACAAACTCCTTGTGCCACTGATATGCCTTTGGCGCACGTGCCATGCAGTTTATACTGAGGCAAACTGAGGCAAAACCAAGCTAGGAACTGTTCTTTTTTCTAATCCTTCTGTCTCTAACAGTGACAGCATTTGCCTCTTAACTAGTTATAAACAGGATAGTGTACAGGATAGAAATACAGGATAGTGAATGACCGCGTGCACTCCAGCGCACCACATAAGGACACGTTTGAATATTTGTCATACCGCCAAAAAACAACCGTTCAGCAGTTGTCATAGAAACATGCCCTTACAAGTGTCATATTTTAGCTAGTATAGCCAGATTCTGTGCTTGAACTATGTATTTATCAAGCATGTTTTAAACTTATGCTTTATGTTTGTCAAAAATTTTAAACAATACGTTTGTTCACCTACAAAAATGAATTACGTACAACGCATATTACATCCTTTATTCATCTGATTAGTAGGCTATACACTTACTTTAGTAGAGTTTATCCACTTACAGTTTGGTCAATGTCTATCAAGTTCAGCTGTGTTCCTTTTGTTATATTTACGATTTACGCATACGCTTTCTATTAAATACACAGAGACAAGACTTCGGTACAGCTCTACTCTTCGTTATATTTGGCTTGTCCAAGTCACACCTTCTATATTGACTTGTCAACCTTTTTTTTTCCCACTAACTCTCCGTCTCTCTCTCCCTCTCCAGGCGCCTGCTGTAAACGAGACCCAAATTCGGGCCTACCCCCTCTTTTAGTTTACTCATATATCAAGTTCTCATAAAGCCAAGAGCAATGAGGGACATGACGGTATGCCACCTTGTGGGCAAAAAATATAAACAATGCCCTATCCATTCATCCAGAGCCTAAAGCCTATCCCAGCCAACATAGGGTGAGGTTCGGGGTACAATGCCCAAGTAATTTAATTTCGTTCATTCAAAAATACCTTTTTGCTTTTAGAAGTTATAATTTCATCCAATAAAATCCTATAGGGTCATATCCTATAATACTTGCTGTCACACCTCCATCTATATGGAATCCTACTGAAATACTATTGTAAGATGTTTCCCTACTGGAAATATAAAGTAAAGTTGTTGGATAGGATTGAAATGACGTCCTGTCACTTAGGAACTCACTAAGAATCTTACAAAAATGTTTTCCCAATTGGAAATCTAAAGTAAGTATTTGGTTTACTTTGGATATACAAAAGCCCTAAAAGCCCTTAAATTTAATAGAATTTTAATTAATCATTACAATAAATGTATGGACCTATTTATATACACACACACACACGTGTACATATCTTTACACATATACAGTGCATCCGAAAGGTACTCACACCGCTTCACTTTTCCAACATTTTGTTTTGCTAAAATGTATATATATAAAAAAAGTTTCAGAAAATTCTACACACAATACACCATAATGACAACGTGGATTTTTTTTGTTGAGATTTATCAAATTTGTTAAAATTAAATTAAGAAAAAATCACAAGTACACACAGCCTTTGCCATGAAGCTCAAAATTATTCTCAGGTGCATGATGTTTCCACTGTTGATCCTTGAGATGTTTCTACAGCTTAATTGGAGTCCATCAGTGTTAAATTAAGTTGATTGGAAATTGATTGGTTGGAAAGGCCCGTGGAATTATCTGTAGACCTCTGAGACAGGATTGTCTCGAGGCACAAATCTGGTGAAGGATACAGAAACATTTCCGCTGCTTTAAAGGTCCCACTGAACACAGTGGCATCCATCATCCGTAAATGGAAGAGGTTTGAAACCGTCTGGACTCTTTTCTTCGAGAGAGGAGGCCTTAGTCAGGGACATGACCAAAAACCCGATGGTCACTCTGTCAGAGTTCAAGTGTTCCTGTGAAGAGAGGAGAACCTTCCAGAAGGACAACCATTTCTGGAGAAATCCACCAAACAGGCCTGTGGCGGTGGCCAAACGAAAGCCACTCCTTAGTAAAAGGCACATGGAAACCCATTTAGAGTTGGCCAAAATGCACTTGATGGACTCTCAGACCACGAGAAACAAAATGATCTGGTCTGATGAGATCTTTCCGCAGGACAACGACCCTAAGCACACAGCCAAGATTTCAAAAGAATGGCTTCAGGACAACTATGTGAGTGTCCTTGAATGGACCAGCCAGAACTGAGACTTGGATCCGATTGAACATATCTGGAGAGATCTGAAAATGGCTGTGCATCGAGACTCCCATCCAACCTGATGGAGCTTGAGAGGTGCTGCAAAGAGGAATGGCCCAAACTGCCCAGACGGTGTGCCAAGCTTGAGGCATCATATTGAAAAAGACTTGGGTCTGTGATTACTGCAAAAGGTGCATCATATAAGAACTGATAAAAGGTTGTAAAAAAAGAAAAAAGAAAAAAAAGTCACCTTGTCATCACAGTGTATCATGTGTAGAATTTTGAGAGAAGGAATGAATACATTCAATCCATTTTGGAATATGGCCGTCACAAGTGCTGTGAATACTTCTGAATGCACTGTACATGGAAGTATTTAAGTGATTTTTTTTCAATTACATTACTCAAAAGCATCTTTAAAATTACTTTATTGTTTTCTGCAATTTTTTAACAGAGGTTGTTGTGACATAAAACAGGTAGCAAATCGTAAACTCTTATTCAGTTTCAGCCAAAGAACCAATGTAAAGCTTTCAAGAAAAAACATCTGTCAAAACAAATTCAGTGGTTTTATGTATAGAAGTCTTTCTATTTTAACATTTTCAGTATCAGTAAGACAAACATGGTAGCCTAAAAGCCTATTTTGTCAAAAACCTTACTATCATCTTTCCCATCAGCTTCTACTTCTCTATATTTATTCCCTCAGTAAAGTGTCTCCATCTAACTAACAACCTGAAACAACATCTCTACAGGCACGCTAGAGGTCCTACATCAGCAAAAGAACAATTAAATAGGAATAATTACATAAGTAACTATTATTCTAACAAACATAAAACTTTGAGAAATAAACTGCTCTGAATGTCGCAAGGCGGAATCGGTTTAACAGTTCAACACAAAACTGTTAACCCTCAGTCATCAACATATTGACTTAATTGGGAGAATGGACTTATTAAAAAAAGCTTTTCATCTTAAAGAGACCTTTTGACCAGAACTAATTGTTTGTTGGGTAGCAAAGGGTAAGGTTATCTTTTTTTCCCTCGAGTATAGTTGTATGTAAAACAAAAAGACACTTAGTAACTCAGTGTAAAAATAAGGAATATACAGTGCAACAATACAGTGTAACAAGACATTGAAATTCTTCACAACTTAACTCTTAAAGTTTACAAAAAAAGTTGTGTCTGCATTTAGTTTATGTGACAACTAGACTATACTAGTATTAATAACAATAATAAAACTAATAATGTTGTCATGGTATGGAGCCAAGAGGGAAATCATGAGGTCTTTAAAATTAAATACAAACTCTGGAGAAAACCCCAATGCCAAAAACACTCTTGAAATCACAACCACACTCGAGAAGCAGAAAAATAAAAAACAAAATATAATAACAATAATTATGACCATAATAACAATGAAGATTATTCTGTATAAAAGCAAAAACTTTAAATGCTGTTCAATTCTGCATCCTATACATTTTGTATAGGATACATTTTGAGTTCACTGCCACAAAATTCCTAAGGAGTGATGTTATCTTTCATCAGCATGTCTAACGTGTGATTTTTGATAATGAATGCTTGCTGGAAGTATGTCTAATGTGTGATTATTAAATGTAAATGCTGAAGGTAAAGCAGGTATGGTCACCGTCTGATCCAATGATTGTTTGGTTCTCCTTTCTTCCCGTCTGTCTAATCCACATATCTGTATAATGGAGCCAATACGTTAAGACTAATTCATTATGCTCATATTTAATAAAAGTATACAATTAAACAGTAGGCGATCTATGTAACGTGATACATGAATAAAATAGCCTGAGTGCCCAGGCTAAGTATGGGGAAATCCCTCCTTTCTTTCACATTCAAGCTCAATTACTCTCATAGCGTCGAGTAGCTTTGTTTACATCAAACTGTTTACCTGAACTTTTTTCAATGTTCTTCTCACTTCTTCCTCAACCTTAAAAGTTCCACATCAACATGCACTGTCCTACTCTCTTCATTTATTTTGTGTTGTATTTCTCCTCTTCTTCTTATCCTCTTCCCAAACCCCAAATCCCCCTCCACCTCACTCCCAGAATATATTAGTGATGTCAGAGTCCAGGCTGTAGATCCAGACCAATAAGGGAGCAGAGATCAGAACAAAAGACCAGGACACGTCCTTCAGCGCCCGTCTGACCGAAGACTTAAGACGGCCCATCAAACCCGGCCCGGCGTTTGGCCTCCCGGCCGCCACCTCCCTCCGTCGCCGATCCATTTCCTCTTCCTGTTCAATGTCACTTCCTGGTTCAATGTAGTTTCGGGCAAGGAACTTAAGTGCCTCGTCCATTAGGATGACAGGAAGTGACATCTTCAGCACCACTACCCACTGGGGCCAGGAGAGTGGGCGTATCTGGAACACCACCTGGATGACCCCACAAAAACAGGATGAGGGTCTCACAGAAAGACAGTAAGTGGGTCT
Organism: Galaxias rostratus; assembly: GCA_036024795.1. NCBI lineage: Eukaryota > Metazoa > Chordata > Actinopteri > Galaxiiformes > Galaxiidae > Galaxias > Galaxias rostratus. The sequence goes on along the minus strand of JAVQJS010071382.1, from coordinate 5,963 downwards.
CACAAATGAACAGAAAGAAGGTATCACAAGCAGACAGGAACTAGGACTCACAGACAGACAGGATGTGGGTTTCACAAACAGACAGGAAGTAGAGATGGGTTTCAATTGTAGTTTAAATTTTCCCCATTCACTTAACCTTGGGTCTTGATGTGATGAAAAAGTCTATGTCACACGGAAACCGTTTGAAGAATAGAGGGAAAGTGGTAGGGGGATTTAAATTGAACATACCTGTCCTAGTACCCACTTTCAGCTCAAACTGTCATTGATCCAAAGCGAGTTGTATGCTTGGCGCTAAACAGCTTTTTATGAATTATAGGAAATACCTGCCTATCTTGTGAAATCAGCTGTCAGTTTCTTATAAATCAAAATTTATAAAAGTTTCTATTTGTGGTATCATGATTATCTTAACTATTGCTAGGGGTTTATGATACCTTCCTTTATTTTCCTTTGGTGGTGAGCACCTGGAGTTTTTCGTGAATTACTACCACCAAACCATTGATGCATTTTCTTGCATTTAATGCATAACAGCAATACATTGTGGGTGATATAAACCTGTGGAGTTACCATCGTAGTTCACTCGCTCCCTAAGCCCTCCAAGGGTTGATCTCCCCAAGTTTACCTCAGATTTTCAGACCAATAGAAGAACACACAGATGGCGGTGTGGATTCTTCCAAAGGCAAGTGCCGAGGGGAAGTCAACGAGGGCATGTTGAACGTCTACTGAAATGCATCATAGGTCTCACAGAGAGACAGGAAATGGGTCTCACAGACAGGAAGTGGGCCTCACAAGCAGACAGGAAGTGGGTCTCTCAGATAGACAGGACGTAGGTCTCTCAAACCTACAGACATCGAGGTAGACTTACAGGAAGTGGGTCTACGTAAAGGATGAGGAAGTGTAGTGCCATGGAGAGACATATCGCCCCCACCAGCCAGGGGTTCGACCAGGGGGGCATCTTCAGTAACGACTGGTTCTCCGACAGGCTGGAGAAAATAACACAACATATAGCGAACTTAACACAGCCATCAAGCAAGTGAAGCCACAAAACACTGCAAACTTCTGGTGCTGCAAGAGTTAGTTTATTTAAACAACTTATGGCAGGAATTAAGAATTTTAGCATCCGCCGTAAACTATAATAAATTACATTATTTTAGAAAGTGCTGGGTAAGTAAAACTTATGAAAACAGAGAAACACCAACTCCTATAAAAGGTTACATAGTAAGTTCAGGCACGGGATTACAGGAAATGAAGTTTTGTGTCTACCTGTTGAGGGCGTTGCACATCTCTATGGTAACGAGAACAGACAGAGCCATGGTCATGGGGTACGGAGACTCAAAGACAGAACACTGCACTCCCGCAAACTCACTGTGACCCTCACTGCACTGTAGGTAGTGGGACTACAGAGAGAGAAACAGAGACAGAGAGATTTGTATTTAGAACATATGTTTAACTATTTCTCGCTATTGATCAGCTGTCATTAAACAGAGGCAGAAAGTGATAGGAAAACCAGCCCTGTCATCATAATGGATTTCACTAAATACTCGATTTAGCCTGGTTTCAATCCAATCCTGTCAAAATTGGTGTTTTCCCTGTTTCAATCTAAACCATTCTAAATTGTGGGGTCCCCCAGTTTCAATCTAAACCTGTCTAAATGTGTGTTGATGCTAGAAGATGGAGTGCTGACCAGCTGGTAAAAGGAGAGTTTGGGACCGTCGTGAGCCGCCATGAACCACCAAGCTGCAGCCCCTACTGTAGCTGCTCCCACATAGCCTGGAGACACACACACACCACAGACACACACAGACACACACACACACACACACACACACACACACACACACACACACACACACACACACACACACACACACACACACACACACACACACGAGGCTGTTGGTCAGAGACCACGGAGGGAACCACGTGTACAGCGCCGATGTGTTTGCGGCAGGCGGCGCGCCAGGCTACCTGTGCGGCGGTGGTAGCGGTCTGCAGCAGCCTCTGCTCCTCCCACAGGCAGCGGGCCACGATGCGGGCGATCTCCACGGGCTTCTCCAGGTACTTGCTCTGGAGGTGCTGCTTGATGCGCCGCAGGTTGTGCTGGTACAGCACGTTGTTCTCCTGAAGGAAGCGGCTGTACTGCTGGTCGATCTCTCCAAGGAGGTTGTGAAAGACCAGCGTGGCATGGGACTCCTTATTGGCGGCATAAGCCCTGGAGAAATGATATTGGATCTTCAGAACCGTTAAAAAGCCAACTGTATGATGAAACGCTTCACAACTTACATCTTAACAACCGTAATTTCACATCAATGCCAGTCTCATAAATGTTCATGTAAACACCTAAAGGCATGGACATGTGTGTAGTGGGGCACATCTTAACTTGTACTTCACATGGATTGCTAATAGAATGCCGGTTGGTCAGGTTTCGCGAATGATCAACAACAAATGACGTGGCCAAGATCAAAGAATTCGTCAGAAAAGAAACAAGGAAGTACAGTGTTACAAATATCCTGATTTCCTGGCCAAGCCAACCGAAACAGGGTTTTCTTGTCTTTACATTTGACAGAAATGTTTACACCATATACTTCCTTATGATGGGGTTCACCGCAAGGACCTAACAATTAGAACTGAAGTAGCGATAATAAAAGACGCTTATGACAAAAGGCCCATTTTGAATAAATTGTTCATAGCTCGATCCAACCTAACAGTCAAGACAAAGGGGCTGTCCCCACAGTGTGGCTTAGGGACCTACCAGTCCTGGCTCTCAATCCAGGGGGCGAGGAACTGCCTCAGCTCCATGGGGAAGCTGTCGCTGTAGAGGTGGTAGAGCTGCTCCAGATATCTGGTCTCCAGCTGCTGCAACTGGTTCCACTGGGCCATCCTGACTGGCGCCTCCTCAACCCTACACACACACACATACACACGCACGCACACACACACATCCCAATAGACAGGCTTGATTACATAAGAGTTGAACAGAAGTTGAGATCCCAAAAAGGCAAAAAATTTGCTTTTGTCAATCTAAAATATGTTTGGCCTAAACAATTGTTTGCCAACAACATTATTGCAACACACCTCTTGCAAAGACAGGAAACCTCACAAACCAAGGAACACAGCCAGGCACTAAACATACTAGAAACGCCTGCTTTCTTTTAGCCAAGTGGCCAACAATTCTTGGATATAATTAACACAGCTGCCGGTAAGCAGAGTTGGCAAAATACCAGGTGCTGGAATTCTTTGGGCCTGAGCCCATTTGATGAGGACAGGTGTACAGCCATTCATGTTTGCATCATTCACTGTGCTGTGCTGATGTCTCAACATACCATGGGGATGTGTAAAGAAACTCTAATAGGCCTATTCTGTTCTTTTGTTTTACTCACTTTCATGGAAAGCGCAATGGGTTCGGATTGGAATAACTACTTTGTTGTTCGTCTAGACACTACGACTTAAGCCTAATAAAAAGGACATGGTTGACAAGAAGTCACTAATCCCAAACTCTATACACAGAGATAAAGCAATCTGAGAAAATCTACCATCCATTTCCTCTTTACAGCAGCACAGGATGTTTCCTTTGGGGGTCCAGTCTACATGCTATTTAGGAACATCATTTTAAGAATCGAACCATATATTCTTTCAAGTATTTTCTTCAAAGTTGACAACAAGTAACCCTCTTTGTGCCTGTTAGTGGCTTTTGATAAAACAAAGAGCGACAACGGTTGCTAGATTAAGGCACTTCTTTCCTAAATTTCTATAATCTGTGGATTGTAGAAGGAATTTTATAAAGAATTTATATAAAGAAAAAAAGGTGAACTCATCAACATTAACCATTAACAGTAGATTACACAAATAAATTATAACGCATTCATTTGCACATTTATAAGCATATAAAAAAAATCTAACGTTTTTGTGCTAAAATTGATTAGAGTAAACTATCCATTTTTGCAACTTTTTGAACAACTTTTCAGATTTCCCAAGCTTAGTCAGATCTTAAAATTAGTCAGAATCAGATAATAGTCTTTTTAATGATATCACAATTGGCCCCGTTTATCAAATTAAAAGGTCATGAAACTGATTTGTGGTAATAAATCTAACAGACGTACTGAACCATGGTCAACAATTATCTAGAAGTTTGAGGGAAATCCATCAACTCAGAGCTGCTTTAAACTATCTATGCCTTATTCCTCTTTCATTTCATCAAAGACAAGGGCATCTCCATTGGGCACAGAAACCAACATAAACCCCATAGCAGCTAAGTCATTGTTCTCTGACTGTTACATTTAGGTTATTCCTGTATAAATAAATAAAATAATAATTTATATTTGTCATTTTCCTGGTTGTCCTGCATTGGTGCCAGATATCCAATATTTATTTATTTTTTGTTCTTGTTGTTTATGTTGTTGATATTGGTTCAGTATGGAAGTGCAAGATTGCCATGAATCATGTCAAGAAAACTCTTTTTAGCACCATTCAAACTTGATTTCAGTTTCAACATGACTGTTTAGGCTATGTTCTGCTTGTCTATAAACTATGGGAGGCTGTGTGAGAACAGAACGAAATATAACTAAAAGTCTGGTGAATGTATGGTGGTTTATACCCCACACAAAAGAAAAGCATGTTGGCCATTTCCTGGAGTAGCTTACACACATTTCACTGGAAATGTGGAGCAACACAATATAACTGTCATAATACTTTTCTTCTGTTAGGCATTCAAACCATTATGAAATTATTTTAGGCCCAACATTAAAATGTATTAGCTTCCAAACACCTCGAAGCAACTTAAATCAGAAGAACAGAATAGGGGGAAATAAAATGTTCTTGATAAAAATGGGGCAATTTACTTTCCGTTATGTAAATAAAAAGATTACCACAGTGGCACATTCTTAGAATAAGCACACGGCTACATAACACAGCATACAACTAGCTCGCGTATAGTATGACAACACAACAAAGTCAGGGTGACAGGCCAAGATAAGTTGCCTGAAGAAAAAAATCTCTGACAAAGCACTTTACTGAATATGTAATGAGATGATGCGCATACAAGTAGATACTGATCACAATGTAAATAGGCCAAGAAAACATTATGTTAAAAAAGTCGTGTAACCTTAACGTTAGCTTTGTCTGGATTGAGACAATGTTGATACATTGATGCAGATGTACTTGGCAAAGCTAACAATAACGTGCAGACAACATCGGGTACCATTAACAGAGACGCGAATTGATACCATCCGAAGCACAACACGCTAAAGAAATAGCTAAATAGCTGCTGTAAGGTCTGAGCCCTTCTTACCTGCTTCAACTCAGTAAAGTCGGTTCGCAAAAATAATATCAACTGCCAAAGTATATCAGTTTTGTAACGTCAACACAACTATCTTGGATAACCACGCAGATCAACAAAAAACGATGTAGAACTAATCGAAAGAAACAAAGTTATGTTATTTCCCGTACGTTGAACACTACCATATGAAACTCGATACGATACACCCACCAGAAATTGACGGTCAGACAAACCATCTTACCAACGAGTTAGATTGACGTGAAAACTAGACAGTAGGAATAGGATCAAAAACTTCATCCAATCATTGCATCGTATTTTGCCTGAGGGTGGGATTTAAAGGCTAAGGGAGGTTGCACTTGTCGGGTCTAAACGAGGGCTGTTCTATCTAAAACATACTCCCTCCGAACAGAGAGAATGCAGCTTACAATGGGTGCCTTTTCTCGGGAGGAAAAGGCTTTGAATGGAATAGCCAAGCTGGAAGTCATCTGAATTACTGGCAGCATGTACGTCATCAGGAGTTTAGACTGAAGGGTAATGCTTTGAAATTACTTATTTTATTATGAAAATGTAAATCACATTTGCATAATTATTATGATTACTCCGGCCAAGCATAACATTAATTTGCAACCCTTTATATATATGCATATATATATATATATATATATATATATATATATATATATATATATAT
>JAVQJS010071358.1:0-15000 GCA_036024795.1 Galaxias rostratus | reverse complement strand
CGACATGGTGGACAGAAAAGAGGTTCGAATGACCTCCACAGGGAGATGTGTCTAAGACGCCTTTAAGTTATCGATTCGATTTTTTTTTTTGCCGGACTGTACTAGGTAAAGTGGAGCGATGGGTCTGTTTCCGTGACAGCCAGGAGGCGGGACCCAAAGCTGCGACTCTGACACCTCAATGAGAGCCGAGTAAAAGTGGCGTTTTTACGAGACAGCGGTTTTTCCCGTTTGACACGGGTTGAGTTGCACACGGCCCGACAGCAAAAGGTCGCGCCAGAATGTCTCTGTTTCCCAGCCGTCAGGAACTCCGCCACCGCGTTTTTCTTTCTCTCTGTCCGTAGCCGAGGGAGAACGGAGGACGAGGAGGCCCGCTGCATTAACAGGCACTGGCGGCCGCACAGCACTCAGGAAAGCGCTTTGTCGTACTCCGAGAGTCAGCATCATTGTACTCTCGAGTGGTCAACAGACTCGCTGGAAAGAAACACATCTTCATGTTGTGCCTGCATTAGCAACTAATCACGAACTACTTTCCCTGTTTTTGTACCCACTAATTCCGCTGATCCGCGATTGATCCGTTGCAACCTTTGCACGGGCTGTCGATGGTACGCGCTTACATTTTAGACAGAGCCTACATGAGTCCACAGTCTAAAATCTCTGGATTTTCTGGATAATTCTTTCTTTCTGGTCGATGGGACTGAGCAGTGCTCCTTAAATGTCGTTGCACACACCAACAACGATTTTGTCTGTAACTTAATCTGCTCGTAACTGAATCTGCTCATCTGCTCGAACAAAATCTACTTTACCAGAATATTCAAAGGAGGTGCCATTAAGCCACAAAATAATTTTTGCTAAATTGCTCATAACATTGTCTCTTTTTTGTTTAAAGGGCCTGTTTGTTTCCGGATCTACACACACACACCACTTAACTTTCTTATAGCTCAGTCACCCGTATCCAATCTGTTATTATCTTGTGGTTACATTTCCTTTAACAACGCAAAACCCGAAACGATGGTCGCTCTAATGACCTTGAGATAGTCAGGGCTTACGTTGCTGCTGTGGCCCAACTACTAAACATCTTTCTCTTTCTCCCTTCATCCCACCCCTCCCTCTCTGCAGTATAAACAAGTGGAGCAGTACATGTCCTTCCATAAGCTGCCCTCAGACTTCCGACAGAAAATCCATGACTATTACGAGCACCGATACCAGGGCAAGATGTTTGACGAGGAGAGCATCCTGGAGGAGCTGAACGAACCACTCAGGGAGGTGAGAGAGATCCACTGACCGACACAACACAAACACCCACGTAGGCAAAACACTAAAACATAACGATCTGTTCGCCTGCGAATCATCTTCGTCTCTCCGCGTTTCCCGGCCTCCGTCAGGAAATTGTCAACTTCAACTGCCGCAAGCTGGTGGCGTCCATGCCGCTGTTCGCCAACGCGGAGCCCAACTTTGTGACGGCCATGCTCACCAAGCTGCGCTTCGAGGTCTTCCAGCCGAGGGATTACATCATCCGCGAGGGCACCATCGGGAAGAAGATGTACTTCATCCAGCACGGAGTCTGCAACGTCATCACCAAGGGAACGCTGGGGATGAAGCTGTCCGATGGCTCTTATTTTGGAGGTGTGTTGTTAACTGCGACTCCGGGTGCTTGTTGCTGCCCTGTTTATTTTTTCCTCCTCCTCCTCCTCCTCCTCCTTGAATTTGCACGCTGGTGCTGGACTAGTCTCCGCTCTGCCTTTTTCTCCCCCGCCAGTGAATGATTGTTGCTTCCTCCTCTTGTCCCCCCCCCCCCCCCTCCCCCAATCCTGTCCTTCCAGAGATCTGCTTGTTGACGAGGGGCCGTCGCACAGCCAGCGTGCGCGCGGACACCTACTGCCGCCTCTACTCCCTCTCCGTGGACAACTTCAATGAGGTCCTGGAGGAGTACCCCATGATGAGGAGGGCCTTTGAGACGGTCGCCATCGACCGACTGGACCGCATAGGTACCACGCCCGTGATGAAGGGCACGCGCGTTCCGAATGCTGACGCCTGCATTCGTAGAAACTCACTGGCTGTTATGTTCCTGCGCCTCTAATAGCGCTTGCATCATCATTGCATAATGTTAGGACATTAGCTACGTTGAAAGGCTCCGTGGTTTCCAAAGGTCCGGTGGATCACCTTTAGAATAATGCTTGATTCTTGCAAAAAGTTTGAACAACGTGCTAAGCGTTAAAGGGAGCTGTTCTGTTACGTCAGCAGGGACCATGACGCTTAATAATAGATAGTGGGACATAGTGACACCTCCCTGTTTTCCTGGGGCACTGTCTCCTGCCAAAAAATCTACCTGCTTTGAAGGGCATCCTATGGCCTGTATCTGACGCTGTCCTCCCCCTCATCTTCCTCTCACCTCTCATCTTCCTCCGAACACTCATCCTATATTATTTTCTTTTGTTTATCTCTTTGCATGCTGCACAATACAAAAATGAAAGTGTTCGAAACGGTTCACGTCCCAAAAATTGTATTTATATTTGCTTTACATTTTCCAGATGATGAATTTCTAATGTAAAATGTGAGACACGTTCGCTTAATTTTTTTTAGCTATTCTCTCGTTTTGTGTTTTCTGTAACTATTTGTTTTATTGTGTGATGCGGCTGCCTGTCCTGGCGAGGTCTGAAAAACACATTATAACTCGCTATGGGATCTTTTCCTTGATAAATAAAAGTTTGATTAAAACAACAACATCATTTGTCCCCATTCACAGGTAAGAAGAATTCCATCCTGATGCACAAGGTCCAGCATGACCTCAACTCTGGCGCCTACAACCACGAGAACGAACTGATCCAGGAGATTGTAAAGTACGACCGCGAGATGGTGAAGCTGGTGGATCTGCAGCGGCCCCGCGCTATGTCCATGACCCCCTCCATCCCGGGAGGCATGTTCGCCCCACCAGGCCAGGCCCAGGGAGCCTCTGCTATTGCCAGCCTCCAGCAGGCCGTGGCCATGAGCTTCTGCCCCATGGGCGCTGGTCCTATGGTGGGCCACGGGAGTCTGCAGTCTCCCCGAATGGTGCGGAGGTTCCAGGTGGTCCAGAGCATGTCCCAGTCCCCTCTGCAGTCCCAGCCCCCTCAGATGCCTGGAGGGGCCTTTGGTTCTGCCATCGCCAGCCCGCCTGTCCAGAGTCCTCTGGCTGCTACTGGGCGGACCTTCCAATACATGGGTGGCGCAGGGCCCTCGGGGTCTCAGCTGTCCCTGGTGCAACACCATGCCCCTAGCCCCACACACATCCAACAGAGGCCTGCCTCACACAAGAGCACCCACTCCCTCCATACAAGCAGCCTGAGCCAGGACGCCCGCCCTATGTCTGCCTCTCAGACCTCGCTACCCCAAGAAGGAACATCACAAGCTGCCTTTGCAGCCCCAAGCCCTCCACGATCCACCCGTACCTCCTCCACCTCCATCGGCCCCCCTCAGGCCTCTCACCCCAGCCTGCCGGGTCCCTCGGGGGTAGGGGTCAGAGCAGGAGCTCCAGCGCGGGTTGCCTTTGCTTCCACGCCCCCTCCAGGAGGACCGCCTGGGATGGGGGCGGCTGTTGCTGCGACTGGTTCGGGGCCTCCTGACTCTGGAGCTCCCAAGAAGGATTCCATTGTCAGCCTTCCGGAGTTGGACTCTGCCAGGTCCCGGCTGTCTTCCAACTTGTGACCTTGTTGAGAGGTTTCAGGAGAGAGGGCCTTTGCTTTGGAGAAGCATACATGCTTGCTTTTCGCTCGGGTCTGGTCCCTTGGCCGACTGAAAGAGCCGCTCACACCGCCAGTCTTTCTAACTGGCAGTACTGTGTGTCGGTGTCAACAGTAAGACCCATAGACCCGTGGGACTACATCTATGAGGAGTCTCCACAATGTATTTAGTCTAACTACTGGTGGTCTGGCATCCTCTAGCGTACCAGCACCTTTAGTCTTAGTATCACCCCTTACACTCTGCTTCCAAACACATATATCGCTGTCTTTATTGTAAAGATGTTGAGAAAAGTATAACTAATATAACTGTTGCATACTGTGTAGAATCCATGCAATGCAATCTAGCAGAAGCTGGACTTAAAAATGAAAATCAGGGACTTGAGAAATAATTCACAATGACATTTTACGCTTTCAAGAAGTGGTTTTTGGATGTCCTTTTTCTGTCTCGGCTGTCGTTGCTCTTCATATTGTTTAGAACATTTAAGTGACAATAGTGTTTTAGACCGCTGGTCGATCTTACATCGATGTGTAAATATTAAGGAGAAGAGAAAAAAAAATGACAGAAAGACATTCGCTTCATCGTATCTTATCGAAACCAAAGTTGAGTTTGAACACAAATTCGGTTGTGTCTGTATCAACAAAAAAAAAAAAAAAAAGTCTAAAAGAAAAATGCTGTTTATTTAACTGCCTTGATTCAGTGTTTAGAAGCCATATATTTGGTTTGTTTGGGTGTATTTGTACGTGGATGTAAGTGTGTGAGCTTGTAGGTACGTTTCGGTCCCAAGTACGTCTTCAAAGAGAAAGGACTCACACACACTTCAAACTGTTTGTGGTTTAAATAGCTGGTGAAGGCGCAGGTAGCATTTCCCAGTGTAGGTCCTACTGATCATATCTGTATCTGAAGTGGACCATCAGTCAGCAGAAAATCCTGATTGTGTCATTGTAGGCTAAAATGAGGTTAAATTATTTAACCTTTAGCATAGGAACCATTGTAAACCACCCATACTGTATACTTGCTTGTTTTTGTCTAGATTTATTGATTAACACATGCAATATAATTCTGCAATATTCTACCCTGCCTAAATCTATAGATAATCTGTACAGGAACTTTGATTTCGATTTTTACTGTGAAACCTTAAAGAATCCAGCAGCTGTTGTGGCTTCACTAGTGTTATTGTTATCCTGTGATTATGTTGTTATCTTAACCAAAAATGTCGGAGTGAAAGGAGTGTGTCATTTAATTATTGATTTGTTGTGACAAGCCAGTTTGATGGAATTTGGATTATCCTTGTGGGAATTAAGTGAGAGTTAGTTAACTCCCCCTAAAGTCACTTTAAAGGCGATTTTGAAATAGGTAAGGGTTTCAAGTTTGACCTAAGAAGGGAGAGGGTTGCTATTTGAGGACGATGACCGGAAGAGAAGTAGGCTTGTAAAAGTTCCGTAAGAACGGTATTCTGGATAACAAGGAATATCCCATATGCTCTGGCCATCCCAAAAACGTACTCAAATGTCTATCGATTAAAATGTTTTGCCAAACACCTATCAAATTATTGCAATTTCAGGGCTGTGGCAGGACTTTAATTATGGAAATTCTAAACGGTTCTAATCCATGCGGTAATCAGAATCAGCCTTCTCTTGCTGAATGTATTCCAAGTGAAAAGGAAAGCAGCTAATCAGACATAAACTGCCATGTAAATAAAGGGACTGAGTCCAGGGTTGTGAAAGAGGTTTGATGATGTTGCTGTATGTGTTGCTGAATGTTTTTTTTGGGGGGGTGCGATCTGTCTGGTTTGTTGATGCTTCACTGGTTTGCATGTGTTTGATATGGAAACAATCTGTCACAGGCTCTCTCATCCTCGACCATGAGAAAAATACAGTTTATTTATTTTTATTTATTACAGGTGAGAAAGAGGGAGAGAAAGAGAGAGAAAGAGAGAGGTAGTTATAACAGTTGTTGGTCACTAAGAACTCTCTGATCCAAACCAAGCACTGCGGACTTACAGATATGCACCTTGCGTCGCGTTACGACCTTGCGATCAAAACAAAAATCAATACTCTATTCTTTCGGATTGCTACAGTACGCCCAGTTAATGCTGTAACGAATGAGGCGAATTAAATTTGGAGAACAATAGGCAGCTGACTTAATATGTAAACACCTTGGCTAACTTCTAAAGCTGTGAACTGGATTGATCCAGAGCAAAACGGGGAAGTCAATACGATGGACATTTCACTCAGGTTCGCTACCTTTCCGAAAAGATGCATTGATTGCCATGGGATAGCTCAACATCGATTGACGTTGTACTTGTTTATCCTCAAGTAACGACGTTGTTGATTTAACTTTGCAGAAAGTGTCCCTTATTGATTTGTAAAAAAAAAAAGAAAAGAAAGAAAAGAAAAACGTGACAGATGAAGTGGAGCTCTGTAAGATAAAGCCCTGTTGCCGCTGCCGTTATACACTTTTTAACCCCCCAGCCAGCCTGAGCACCATTTGAAACCTTGAACTACAGCAAAGTGGAGGGGATTGTTTTAATCCAAGGGCTTCACTTCAGTATTTTTGTCTTGTGTTGCGTATACATTCCTGTTTGTTTTGTTTTTCTCCACAGAGGAGCTGTCTCCTTTTCTTTATAATTGAGGTCAGCACTTTCAATGGATGACGTCATATACGATTTTTGAACTAATTTTATTTTAGCTTTTTTTTCTGTGGGAAAGGAACTTGCCAAAATGTGACAGTTATGAATGAAAGGAGTGATTACACATGTGCTTCTGTGATGTTCCAGTGCGATAATTGGTCACTTTTCTCCCTTCCTTTCTGTGCTAATACCAGAGTTTGCCCTTGTTACGCTGCCATGAGTACTGTGTTGATATTATTTAAAGTATTATGAGGAGTCCACGGTCGATGAGAGCAAGGTGGCGGGAGCATCAAAGATCTATTGTTGGGGAAAACATCAGACGCTGCCACTGTTTCATTGCAGGAGGTTTGCCCATTCATAAAGACGCACCTTTCCATTCACACTTAGCTTAAACACACCATATTACTGCTAAATCAGGCAGTCAGTACAGTCAACACGATTTGAGCTCTCAGTTATCAGGGCTGATACAGCCCAGGCCAGATGTACTTCACCTTGCCAGCTGTCATACTGAGTGTGTTGTTTATGTCAGCTTTGATTTAGGATGCTGGGCACAATGCTGCGTTTAGACTGGCCAGGTGACTGAGGGCTCCATGTGTTTTCTTACACTAGACGGTTTCTTTTTTTTGAACCTCGCAATGACGTGGAATTTAAAAACGTACACCTTGCTTGAAACCGACTAATGGCTATTGAGAGTTTTCCAGGATTCAACCTCTCATTCTTGCTGCACCAGATATTAAGGAGACTGAATGCCTTGGTGTCGATGTCTTAGCAAATCAGGGTATTCTTTCTTTAGTTTTGGATTTCGGGAAATGTCTTTTTATTTACTTTTTTTTGTTTTGTTGTTTTTTGTTTGTTTGTTTTTTAACAATGTGCCCCTCAAAGCACATGGACTGTATACACCTTGTGCCTAGTATCGCTAGTTTCCATATAGTCTATTTTCGTGGTATGTATGTGCCTGTAAAAATGCAAATATGTGTTTTTGATTTCAATCTGCAATATATGTACAAACATTAGCTAAAGACTAGTACTACTGAATTGAGATGACAATGTCAGTATGTATAATTTTCCCAGATTTGGGAAAACACAAACTTGCACATTTTTGTTGGTTTGAGCCTTCCAACACCATGCGCGCTGTAAACGTGTGATCGTCTATTCTATGTGTGTTTAACACAGAGTTGTGGGGCACATTGTCGTGTTTTAGCCACAACCCGGTGTGACCTGGGCCGTTTCTACAGTGAGGAGGGAAGCTTCCGGTGGATTATCGCAGTCCAGACATTGGCTGAGACAATAGATTTTCTCCAGTCTGCCCCAAAACAAATTGAATCATCTGGAGGTGCCTCCGTAACAAAATATTGAATTAAACACAAATGCTAAACGGCTGGGAATATAATATGTCGCAGTGTTATAGTACTCTAAAATGGAAATTGATAGTTCATCAGTCTGCGCATGCAGCATTATGAAATAATGAGTCCAGACTGCATTTAGCCTAAATGGAAGAAAGAAACCCAGGTTTGACTACTGGTTGCTATATGAATCTGTCCCTATGGGCAATCTACACACAATGGTGTAGTCGATGATTCCTGGTGGGACCTTCAAATCTAGACGTTGCTGTGTACCAACCCTAGAATTATTTTTGCCCAGCCAAACATATATACCTTAGTGTTGTAGCTACTGTAGCCTGCTTACGTAAGCCTTCTCTTTGCTTCAGGACTCTCTGTACAGTGTGTTTGAGTGTATGTGTGTGTGTTCCTGTGCCTTTCCTTCCATAATGTTGGTCCCACTTGAGAATAATGTGTGAAGGCTACAGCCTGGGTCAAGCTGCGAGAGAAACACATAGAAACTGCAACCTGAAACTTTTATGATGAGGAATTGATCAAAACAGGAGGGCAATTGTGTTGCAGGGGGTTTTAATATTGCTCTTGGGAGTTCTCTCAGAACAACTCCGGAATGAGTAGCAGTTCACGGCTAGCACTTGGCCGGGGCAGGCTTCTTTCGTGTCCTGAAGCTGTTTGATGGCATCTTAATGCGGATTAGAGCGCAGCTGTATGGACGCGCTGTGCATTTGTGTTCCCCCCCCTCCGGCTCTGTGTGGCTACGGAGCAATGTAGATCTGAAACGATCCGGCACCACAGAACCCCCAGCTCTGTCTAGGTTATTGTCTAAGGCCCAGTCCCAAATCAGCCCCCATCTGCTAGACCCACTGCGGCGCTCTGTGCTGATCGCAAAGTTTGACCAGTCACTATTTGAACCCGAGCGTAATGGAATTTTCCAGCAAGTTTAAAAAAAGGACAGCCATGTTTTCAGATCTACACATTAGCCCAGGGATAGGAGCGTTGAGGGGCTGATCTAGGCCTGGGTCTACGGCTGCCTCATCCACCACCTAGGTTTGGTTAGAACACAGTGCCAGACCTTGGTCTCTCTCAATAAGCTGGTCTGTTGGTTAGTGGCAATGTTGTTCAAGCGTTCCTAACAAAAACGCTTAATTAATTGTTGTGCAATAAAAAGATGAGTGCATTGGCATACTTCCTCGCATTTCGCCTTGTCATTGATTGCTGTCTCGTTTATGATTACAGGGATGACCTTTCCAGAATGCACTCACAAATGCTGTGCCCCACATTTCACAAACTCTATGCTCTCAAAATGGCTTCTGTATTTATTATTATTATCATCATTATTATTGTTATTGTTACAGTTGTCGTTAATACAATCCACTAATCTGACATGACGTGCAGTGTTTGCCTAAAGGGAGAAGCATTAGTCGCTCAGCAATGTATATGTCAGAAAGTCGTACCCAAGGGCTAAAAGGCCGCGAACATATATAACCATATATAATATATATATATATATATATATACATATATATATATTTAGAAACACACACACACATGTATATACTCAGCCTATGATGTATATCTATCTATCTATCTATATCTATATATATACGGTATATATTGTACATTGAGTAGAGGCATTTGCTGTGCTCCTATGGGGAATATATTAACATATATGCAGAGCACAGGTCCCCAAAATAAACATATAGACGGTTCTGGTCTTTGAACATTCTCACATCTGACGTTCGGTGCAGATCCAACAGTGTACAGGTCTCTTCCCAACTCTACCCTCCCTGTTCCATGCCCAAGATGGCATCTTTAAAGCACCATCGAATGGATTAAAGACTCTTTTTATCCTTCCCTATTCCTGGCAAACCCCCAAAACACAATTGAAATTTAAGCATACAACAATAATACAGTGTCATTGCATGTCACACAATGCATGTTTCAGTACCATCCTGCTTATACCAGTGCACACTTTGCAACCATATGCAGGTCACAGGGATTAGGATGGGTAAATTTAGTGTGATTCCAGGAAAGACATGATAACAGGTAGTTGATTCGGGCCAGGGAAAGGGTGACGCATGACTGAGTGAATGCTGAGTGTTTGTGGAGGATGGATCCGTGCTGGCCTGTGTGATGATGTGGCACTAATCCACTTCTTCACTGCCATGTTTTCTGTTTTAATAATATTCACAATCATCTGCATCGGCTTTGGCCAGATCACTCGTCTGTCTCCTTTGAAGTGATCGAGTTAACACGTCAAATGTGAAACGCCAAGGCGCACACGAAGCCCAAAAACCGAGCCCATCCGGCATGGACCCCACCCTTCTCCTCATCCCCAACCCCCTGATACGAGATCTCTCCGTCTTTATCTCCAGTCCTCCTCTCTCTTTCTCCCACTCCGTGTCTCCTTCTGCAGACGGGAGCTCTGCTGCATCCTTGATGAGCTGTCTGTGTCTGGAAGCCTCCGGCGTGCGCACGCAACACACAGTGGCGCATTTGTGCCGTAACACACCTATGCATGGGAACATATCTGTTGCCGTTTGCATGTGTGCGCATGCCTATGTACATGTTATACATTGTTCCATTGTTTTTGCGTGTGTATGTGTGTGTGTGTGTGTGTGTGTGCGTGTGTGTGTGAAATAGAAAAGGTGTGTGTGTACGTGTGTGTGTATGTGTGAGATAGAAAAGGTGTGTGTGTGTGTGTAGGTGTGTGTGTGTGTGTGTGTGTGTGTACGTGCGTCAGAGACGAGGGCAGCCCAAGGACACACTCCTCTGGCAGCCCTGGAACAGCTCTCACCCTCCCATCCCTCCTCTCGCTTCTCTTCCTCCTACCCTCCCCCTCTCTCTCTCTCTCTCTCTCTCACTCTCTACCTCTCTCTTCCTTTCTCTCTCCCTCTCTCTACTCTCTCTCTCTCTCACTCTACTTTCTCTCTCTGTCTCTCTCTCTCCCTCCCTCCCTCTCTCTGCTCTCGGTACACAGAGACAGGGCAGGGAGCTTTTGGTAGAACTGATACATAGAGACAGAGCACTGCCTCCACGGTATTAGGACACGGACCGGTGGACGCGCGGCGGTTTCTTAGAAACCACGTAGTAGCGGAGCGGCGGAGGACGTCCTACAAAGCACAACGTCACCACGCAGCTTCACCTCTAACACGAGGCCGGCACCTAGAGCCCTCCTCGTTCCTTCATCGAGTCCGACCCCTGTTTGATTTTACTGCTGGTTTGGATAGTTCTGGCAATGACCCGATCATTGACCGCCTTAAACGGAGCGACTTAGCGAACGCCCAGGTATGGGTTTAATCTGGGATGCCCTCCGCCTGGTTTCCTGCGCAGCGTCAGTCCTCCACAGTGTCCCTGGCTGTCCTGCTAGCCTAGATCCATTAATCACACTCCCCCCCCTCTCTTCTTCCACCCCCCTCCCCCTCCGGCTGTTTACCTCCAGAGGGGATGTTGCTTATTTAGTCTATAACCGGTGGCCCTCACCCCTCCCGATCCATCTCCTTCTGGTCCTCTCGCCGTGAGGTACTCCTCTCCCACCCACAAACGGCGTCACCCCGGGGGACCACGTGATGAAAATAAAACTCCTCTCTTTGAATCTCGTATGCCTAGGAGGACATGTGACGTGAATGCAGATGCAGTCGAAACGTCCCCACAAGTAACTCTGTGGGTTTCAGAGTTACAGGAACCTGATTTACATTCACTTGAGAAACAAGAAAAAGTGGTTGTAGTTTCTCCCCTCACCCTCTGCCATCTTGGTGTCCAGGG
This sequence comes from Galaxias rostratus, assembly GCA_036024795.1. NCBI lineage: Eukaryota > Metazoa > Chordata > Actinopteri > Galaxiiformes > Galaxiidae > Galaxias > Galaxias rostratus. The sequence goes on along the minus strand of JAVQJS010071358.1, from coordinate 3,552 downwards.
GCCCCTCGACACACATCCTTCCCCCCACATGCAGCAGGGTCTGAGGAGAGCCCCGTATTGTTGTAGGCATTTGGTCCAGCTAGTCAGTCCGTGTGAGTCACTAAGAGCGGCTGGCATCGCCCAGTCAGTGCCCAGGCATTGACAAAGTGACATCACCGTTAAGGGGACAGTGGATTGGGAATGGCAGGGCTGTTAGGATGGCTGTCTGTCAGTGCCGTCGGGATGAGTGTCGCCCTTGCGGTTTCAGCGTATGGGGGGTGGGGGGGGTTGTTGCGTCTACAACCACTGGGTTTCAGATCTGCATCATCTTTCCACGTTCATGCATCTCACAGACATCCCAAGCCCAGCCCAGCTATATCGTTTATAAGGCTATTCCATTACAGGATGTATACTATTACACGTATATATGGATGGTGTTGTCCAGTGCACTGGCAGGTCACGGCGTGTGCCTCAGTGAAACACGGGGCAGACGAATTGTTGTTAGGAGCAGATGAGATGGGTTCAGCTTCAGTCGGCTGCAGATGCAATGGCACAGTACTTATACCTTTGACAAGGTCATGCATCGCCACGTTAGTGAATACGTGCAAGTCCCTTGACAAGAAGGCAGACCAGGAGAAAACGTAAGAAGAGGCAGTCGTGCCAAAGGTTAAACGGCCGGGACTGCAACGAGGACGGAGCTCAACGGACAACACAGACGACACATCTAGGTGCATACTTAATATAGCTGTGACCAACACTTACAACAGGGCCCTCATCTGGTATGGAACTGTGACACTCTGCAAGCATTCCGCTAGCAAACGTTAGATAAGACCTCCAGGGCACGTTCGCTTCGCCAACGAGGAGAGGGGCGGTGGGGGGGGGGGGGGACGGGGCTATGCGAGAGGGGGGGGGAAGCGTAACTGCAGGGGTGGCTGTCGGGAGCTGTGCGCTGCCCCATGTGTGAGCAGCTGGCCCCAGCAGCGCTCTGTGCATCTGCTCCGCTAAACACTCCCCATTACTAATGACCCAGAAACGTCCATGAACCCCTGGCTGAGAGGAGGAGGAGAGAGAGACATAGCCTAAAGAGAGGGAGTGCGGAGTTGAGATATATATATATATATATATATATATATAAAAGTATAGAGTGGAAGAATAGGAGATCGAAATTGGAAGAGCTTCTTTGTCTACTCCCTTCAGCAATCAACTTGATGTCTAGCTACATTAAATATTAAAATCAAATTTGAATTTGCCATCCAAACGGTCATTGGGTTATGTAAACGTTTATATCTGCAGTTATCTTTCCAACATGACAGATACTAATAACGTGTGATAATAAATCGTTTCCGTTCTCCTATCTTCTTTCTCTTTTAATGTGTTATTATTATTAGTAGTAGTTGTAGTAGTATAACTGTAAGGATGGGGCTGGTTGTAAAAGTTGGGGTGAAGCTCTAAAGTTCATGAGACCTGCCGACTCCAGTGAGTCGAAGGGTCAGAGGTGATTGGACAACCAGATGTCTTTCTGATGTCTAATTTGCATATTGGGGTCCAAGAGGATGTAATGGGAGATAGGACGGTTTTTTGGCTGCGAACCATCTCATCTATTTTGTTCCTCCGTGTTTTGGACTCAGTGGCCCTGGGTTTGTTCAGCAGAGCTGACGCAAGGACACTGACACGGAAAGAGAGAGAGAATCATCTCTCTGCTGGGCCCATCGATACAAAGCTTCCATTAACCCTCTAGTTTTTTTTTTTGTGAGAGTGCACTGAACTAAGACGACTCACCATTTTCTCTCCTCGTCCTCTTCCTCCTTCTTTTCCTGCCGCTCTGCGTCTGTCTGTCTCCCTCTGGCATTGATTGAATCTGGAGAGGCACGCCATGAGGCCGGATGTAGATTGTAAAGCGTTTCCGCAATGCGGCGTGCGGACGGAGCTCAACCAAGTGAAATGCGGGAAATCAAACCTTTCTCATTTGTCTCATATCCCCAGAATGAGATGAGAAGACTTTACCCCACATAAAAAACAAAAAAACAAAAAGCAAGATCATAACAAATAGTTCACAGTTATTATACATGTAAATGGAAGCACTAAAAATACTATTGATCATGATATTAATCTGTGGCCTAATTAGCATTTCCCCAGTGCTAAATGCTTTATGTGTGCATTTAGGTTTGTTCATCCCACTCATTTACATAAACGGAGCAATAAATATTACTCCCAGCGAGATCAACTGCTACGCCTGTGACACTTTGACAGCTATTTAATTCCGGTTGCGTGACTCTTTTTATTTCTTTATTTATTTTTTGCAAATCATCGGCCTGCTGGCCTGGCAGTTCCCTGCTCTTGTCGTTTTGTTTGGCTGTGTTGGGCCAGGGCCCCTAACGTTCTGACCCACTCCTCGGTATCGTTCTGTAATGGCATCCTCGGTTCTTCTCCCAGGGGCACCCTGTGGTGGGGGGGGGGTAAAGAGTAGCAGGATGACTCGGCACTGAGGTGTGTCATGGAAACCACTGCGTTCGAGGGTCAGAAGTGCCAGGCACCAATGTTCTAATTGGCATGGGCACAGAGAAATCCCATCGCATCGATCATCTTCGCACTGGAGTCTCCTGGGTCCTAAAACCCCACTTGTTTGGTCGTTATTTTGTAACAAAAACAGGTGTGCGTTGAAACGAACATGATCAATTTCTCATGCATGGAACCGTGAGACACGGCTAGTTTCACCGAACTAACAAACCATCCGTAAGATGTCTTTTCACCGGTACGCACTTGCCAATCAACACGTTTAAATCGTTCTGTGTGGTGTGGTGAGGGGGACGGCTCTCATTCATCTTAAAGGCCGTGACATGGAGACCTCAGTCTGGCCATCAGGTCCCACCTTGTCGGAGCATTCCGTTTCACTCACAGCTAATAACACGCAGCAAGAAGCCAGCCGTTAGCAGAGGGCCACCGTGACAAAATAATTTTTTATAACAACAGGGATAGGATGTTAGATTATGATGCTACAGGTGAATGAATCACAGTATAAGGCTTAGAGACTTTGCTAATCACACTCCTGTTAAAATAGAAAACCGCAAACCTTAGAAAGAACGATTCAGAAAACTACTAACGCCCGGAAAGCAGATTAAATGGTAAAAAGAATGAATAGCATCCAGGCAGTTTTGTACCGCATTAAACATTAAGAAAAGCCAGTGTAACCAATGTACTGATTGTAGCTGAGTGAACAAATTTAAATGATAAGTACGTGCCACTGTTTTGGTAATGAGTTAAATTTATGGCCGGGTACACCAAAGAAACAATTGCCATTGTGGGGGTTGTGCCTGGTGGGACAGACTGACAAAAAGTAAAGTGAGAATTAAATGTTTATGTCGCTTTCTCTCTCTCTCTCTCTCTCTCTCTCTCTCTCTCTCTCTCTCTCTTTCTCTCCTTCTTTCTCTCTCTCTCTCTTTCTCTCCTTCTCTCTCTCTCTCTCTTTCTCTCTCTCTCTCTTTCTCTCCTTCTCTCTCTCTCATTCTCTCTCTCTCTCTCTCTTTCTCTCCCTCTCTCTCTCTCTCTCTCCCTCTCTCTCTCTCTCTCTCTCTC
>JAVQJS010071313.1:0-17138 GCA_036024795.1 Galaxias rostratus | reverse complement strand
GGTCAGGTTCTGAAACAATAGGGAAGGTAAGTACACACACTAAACAAACATTAAACAAAGTTGACCAGACATGACACACACTAAACAAACATTTAACAAAGTTGACGAGACATGACAGACTGGGGAGACGGTTCATTTTTCAGCAGGACAACAACCCTAAGCATACAACCAAGATATCAAAGGAGTGGCTTCAGGACGACTCTGTGAATGTCCTTGAGTGGAATCCAATTAAAAAAATCTGGAGAGATCTGAAAATGGCTGTGCACCGACTCTTTCAATCCAACCCGATGGAGCTTGAGAGGTGCTGCAAAGAGGAATGGGTGAAACTGCCCAAAGATAGGCGTGCCAAGCTTGTGGCATCATATTCAAAAACATTTGAATAAAAAAAAACATTTACAACATTCTGGAATAAGGCCGCAAGATAAAATGTAGGAGAAGTGAAGCGCTGGGAATACTTTGCGGATGCCCTGCTCACAATTAGGCTGGTCTTCTCTTAGTGATAGAAGAGAAAAACATTGTCCCTTTTTTGTTCACGAGGCATTGCAGGGCAAGTTCCATTTTCACCTTACTTCCTTATTAAAACACAGATCCAGTAGTCATAGCACAAGCTTACAGGACTATATAGCCATTGATATCCGCAAAGTGCCTCAGATGAATGAAACAAGGTTCAATATGAATTGAAAATAGAGCTGTTAGTTTTTGTTGAACAAGTAAAACTTTTACTGGAGGATTTGAAAGTGTTTCTTGTTTTTGTTGAAACTTCAATATTGTGCTGTATTTAAAAAAAAAAATATTGTAAATGTTTTTATTTAATTTAGCTTACTGTTGTAATTGATATATTCAGTCTTTAAACAGGACACTGCAGGAGAAGAGACCTGGTCTCAGTCAGTTAAATCTGTATGAATAAAATGAATAATAATCGTGGAAAAATCGCCATGGAAAAAATAGCTCTGAAAGCCATCAGAAAAATACCCTTCCCCACTAACATGTAGTTATTGTTGTAGTGAACAGGCTTCTTTATTTCACTTGGAATTATAGTTCTGGTTATCGACCATCGTAAGTGTGGAGGCCGCCCAATGCAATATATTCGATTACGGCTGTATTTCCAAAACAAGACAAGGTAGGCATGTGGATTAAATATTTACATACAGTATGTGTGAGAAGGCTGTAAAACCTTGACATTTCTTATGGAAATGTTTTTATTATTTTCATGGATGTTCACACTATGTTCCTTTTATTTGGCTAATTTTGCATAATAGAGTTGTACTTTTTTGGGGCATGTTTTTAAAGGGAAATTACTTAAGTCACAAGATCTGGCAACACTGGGCTTGGTTGATTAACCTTTTACATAATATTTGCAGGGCAGCACGGTGGCGCAGTGGTTAGTGCTGTTGCCTCACAGTAAGAAGGTCCTGGGCTTGATTCCCACCTGAGGGCCGTTCTGTGTGGAGTTTGCATGTTCTCCCCGTGTTAGCGTGGGTTTCCTCCCACAGCCCAAAAACATGCAGGTTAATTGGTGACTCTAAATTGTCCTTAGGTGTGTGTGTGAGTGAGTGGTTATATGTCTATGTGTTAGCCCTGCGTTGGATTGGCGATCTGTCCAGGGTGTACCCCGCCTCTCGCCCGAAGTCAGCTGGGATAGTCAGCTGATGACATCCATCATCAGAACCGCTTATCCTATGCAGGGTCGCAGGGGTGCTGGAACCTACCCTAGCCGACTTAGGGTGAGAGGCGGGGTACACCCTGGAATGATTGCCAGTCCATCGCAGGGCTAACACTTAGACATACAACAACTCACACGTATGGGCAATTTAGAGCCACCAATAAACCTACATGTTTTTGGACTGTATGGGGATACCAGAATACCCGGGGGAACCCCCACTAACACGATGAGAACATGCAAACTCCACACAGAAAGGCCCTCGGGTAAGGATCGAACTCGGGACCTTCTTACTGTGAGGCAACAGTGCTAACCACTACACCACCGTGTATATATGTAAAGTACACTTTTGGGCTGGTGAAAGTGGGGCGGTCCAATAGGTATACTGCTTTCTGAAAAATCGGGGGAACCATAACTGCATTGTTATAATTTAATTACATCTTATCTAAAATCTCGGGGATTACAAACCTAAACCCAAATTAGGAATTGTATAATAAAATTAAGTCTGAATAGCACCTACACAACCTAAACATTGCTGTCACTAGCTGGTAGGCCATTGGAATGCAAAACTACAGTTAACAGTGGGCAAACTAATAAGCACAAATATTACTATTGGGTGTGGCTTCCTCAACGGTAAGTAGTTTGCGGTTTTTTTATTCGTCGACCACTAGTGGCACTATACGACCACGTGGCTGTGACAAGACTAAACCGGTTCCTGGGTAGGGTTATATCGAAGGCCGGTTTCATCTGGTGTGTTGCCTTGGAAACAAAGTCTCTATATATTCAGTCTGTGTAATTCCCACTTTCCAGTTTCTAACCTCAAGTTCAGCTAGCATAAGGCTTCTACAACGCCTTCTACCAATACCGTTACGCTACTGGTAGGCAAAGACCAAGGCTTTTTCCCCTGGATTCTTATCTAATGGACAAACACTTTGTAAATGCTTTTTAAGGTAGGAGTCAGACTTTACCGAAATTTACATTGCTAAAGACTCATGACTGCTGTTACTCAAACTATTCAAGTTAACCTTTTTTTAAAAAAATGTATAAACCATTCAAGTTATTCTTACGTAGCCGGTCAATGTTAGCGAACGCTAGCTGTATCAAGAACTTAGTTGTTTAACTACCAGCATATGTGACATTAACCTTTTAAACTAGTTATTGGCATATGCCAACAATTTTGTGTAGTGTGTTGGATAACGTCATTGTTGGAATGTGAGCATTTGTGTTTGAGGCTGAATTGCATTCGTTTATTTCACGTTTTCATCTTCAAACAGCATACAGATTGGGGAATGGTTAATTAACGAAATACTTTATTGAAATTAAATGTATTCGTACATCACAATTTATATTAAACATTGGCAATTAAGATTGTTTTACACAAGATACGCCGATTCATACAACATTCAATGAGGAAATGAAAGGCTCCAAAATAAATTAAATTAAATTACAAAAGAAATGTACTTTACTAAGGAACAATTGGGTAAAACTTTTTTTTATTAAATCGGCAACAGATACGTTTTTAATCTGGATTTCGAAATCATCGTTAAGAGTTTGTTTCAGATTTGAAGGAAGTTACGCCTTGCTGGTAGGCCCCGGCCGCTACTTGTCCACGTTACAAATGCCGGCTGCGTGGGCATTGATAAAAAAAAAAAGTCGGATTCTACTAATGTGCTCGAAGAACATGCAACAAATATAATTATTAAACTTGCGAGCAGTGTAATAAATGGCTCCGCATGAGCCAGTGTAAGCAAGCTATTAAATTAATAAACCACTTTTTCAATATTTAAGCCGGTGTGTCGAAGCCCGAAGCAACGACTCGTCATTAAAAAAATCGCAGTTAGTCAAAACAGCGTTTGCTGTTTCCAATTGAAATTGGCCATTTTGCTCATCATTTTCTAATTGCTCGCCAAGAAACATGTAAACCCTTACCCACAATTAATAGTGTTTTTATGCTTGCCATTACATCCCGATTAGCCGCATTATATACCGATCATCCAAAACGCTCTAGACAACTTCCTTATATTGTATAGGTCCCTCTTGTGCTGCCAAAACAGTTCTGACATATATATGGTATCATGGACTCCCCAAATCCTCTGAAGGTGTCCTGGCATCAAGACTTTGGCAGCGTATCACAAAGTCCTGTTAGTTGTAAGGTGGGGCCTCCCAAGCATTAGACTAGTTGGTCCACTTTCCACAGATGCTCAATCGGATTGAGATCTGAGTAATTTGATGTCAGCATCTAGAATCATGTTCCACAAGGTGTTCCTAACAATCTTTGCAGTGTGTTAGGACACGTTATCTGACTGAAAGAGGCCATTGCCTTTATGAGTATATTGTTGCAATGAAGGGGGAATACTTAGTCTGCTTGAATGCCAGGACCCAATGTTTCCCAGCAGAACATTGCCCATAGCATCACATTGCCGCTTGTCATCTTGCCTTCTTTCCATAGTGCATCCTAGTACCATCTCAACCACCAGGTAAACCGTGCACATGCATCCAGTTATCCAAATGATGTAACAGAAAACATGATTCATCAGTCCCTGCCTTCTTCTTGTAAAGCTCACATGCCGATTTATTTTTTATTATTATTATTTTAAGGGGCGTTTGGATTTTTTTTCTGATCCTGGTAAATCTTTGTTTCATACAAACGAAAACAAGTGGAAAGAGCAAAAAACAAATCGATCATATTTTTTTATATACATTAAATTGTTAATCAGTTCAAAGTATAACAGCAATGTAGCCAGCCTCCTATGACCTGCTGTTTGGTCGAAAATGATGGGGCTTAGTAATTGTTTGACGTTTACAAAGTTATTTCATGTGAACCAGTCGGCCACAGCTCAAAGACAAACTTTTTACTAAGTAGCTTGATTTCATTGTGACGTCCTCTCCCTTTTCAAACCACATGGCTATCATTCACAAATTGTTCTCATGTTTCAAAACAAATCTAAAAACTGATTGTAGATTACAGCAGTATTGTCCTTTCTAAATGCCAATATTATCTTAGCCTAAATAAAATTTAACTAACGATTGTAAAGGTAAAACTTAGTTGTAATTGTCAGCAAAATTATCACACAATGTCAGTAACGTTATAAGAGTGGAATAGAATACGTTTCACCAAATAAGCCTGTAGCTAGCAGCAAATGGTGGCAAGTGATTGTTTAGAGTTGATGCAAGGTTGAATTCCAAGTTGACCCAGAGGGATGCAGTGAACATGGTGAGTCGCTCAAGTATGTGTCAAACCCGAAATCGAAGGACATTGACAACATAAATGAGGCAAAACTAAGTAGTCTCCCTGAATAAAAAAAAAAGAATTTTTTACAAACAATTATCCGCTCTTGTGACCAGTTGTCTTCAGATATGAAGTTGCTCCTGGTAACATCTGGTGGCCGGTGTTCATTTCGGACCCTGCTACAGTGGTTTACAGATTACTTATTGCTTGCATGGAGAATTCAGGACAAACTCTCTGCCTTGCGAGTAATTTATTGCTGTATAGGCTTTCTAAGCTGACAATAGGCTTACGGTGCTCTCAGTTTTGGGTATAATCGGCTATATTGTCTATCGTAGTAATGTGTGATTGGCCAACAATTCATCGGTCCAATACTACTTGGTGGTATCAAGATGTGATTTCTAAATAGAATTATTTTAGGAATTTGTAAAGAGCTCAAAACCCTTTGCGTTGTCATTATGGTGAAATGTGTAGCATTTACTCCATCATATTTATACTGCCATGCCGAAAACCACTGGTTGAGCCTGGGCCCCATTGTGCAACAGAGCGTCTGACCATTATCGGCCACAAATCGGTATCAGGCTGTGAAATGCATATCGGCGCATTCCTAGTTTTATCAAGTTGGTTCCGATTGCGTTCACACTTGAAACTTAGAAGCAGACCGACTCCTATCTCTCCTGTTGGACTGTTTGATCCCCACCAGATTTTAATGCTTACTTGTATCCCTCTTCCTACAGAATAACTGCTTCAAGAAAGCACATTCTGGCTACTCTGCTGGCCCTGGCCTCGAGTTTTATCTGAAGGTTTTCAACTTCACGGGTGAACCCCCTTGGCTGCTCTGCACCTGATAAACATACACTGAATCCTATTGTTTCTAGGTATGTAAATGTTGGAACTGCTTTACTATTGTCTGACTTTGTAGCCTGTTAAAGGCTGGTTTAAATTGGTAATAAGATACTGAAAACATGGCTTATCTGCAGATGACAACATTTATATTTACATGCAAGCTATTATTTTTGGGCCATGAGATTGAACTTTTTTTTTAATCCAAACGTGCCTTTCTATTCTCAGTTTTTCTGTGGGAGACTGTATTGTGAAAATGAACACATTCACGCCTGCCGAGTTTGGTTTCTCCTTCTTGGAGGAAGGCTTTTGTGCCAGGGACGTAGTTGAGGAGAAGCTCAATGAGGCATCCATGACAGTAAGGCAATTTACGGAGAAATGTTTATCTTTTGTTCTATTTGCTTCCTTTCTGATGTGCTTTCATTATGATATTAGTTTGACTTCCTTTCTAAATCTAGAATAGTGGGATTTTTTACTTGTAATTAAATGCGTAATCTGAAAGCCTTAGGCAAAGTGTCCGATTGGGTTTAACAAATCTTCTTATTTCAGGATGATCGAGATGCCTTCTACGTGTGCGACCTCGGTGATGTGCTGAAAAAGCACCTGCGCTGGGCACGCACCCTGCCCCGGGTCACACCTTTCTATGCCGTCAAATGCAATGACAGCCGTACTTTGGTTATGACACTGGCCTCCTTGGGTACTGGCTTCGATTGTGCAAGCAAGGCAAGTCATCTTTGGTCTGTCCATTTGTATGCCGTGGTCTGCTTAGTCTTGCACTTAAAACATCAATTTGACAAACCGAATAAATCAATAAATTACCCCACATGTAAAGTACAATGGTTTACTAAATCACACAGAACTATGGAAATTAATTAAGAAACCACTGCAAAATTCAGTTCTTCAGATTTTTCTGTTTTCACATTTTTTGTCTTCTATTAATTACCAACAACAATTCACACGCATAGGTTAGCACAATATTTGCAGTGTTTTTAGACCTTGAATATACAACAAAAACAAGTTTTTAAACAACCAAGCCTAGTTAAGACAAAACCTACCCATAACACTTGAAGGTACTCGATGTGGAGTTTGCATGTTTTCCCAATATTTGTTCTATTGAAAGACATGTTGAGGTAAATAGTCCCATCAGTGCACTGGCAAAGAACCGGAGTTGCTCAATATTTCTACTTATTCGTCACTGCAAAATAAACAACTTCCTCTCAGTTTGGGTCCACCAGGTTAAGTAACTGTAAAACATGTATAAATAGTCCACAACCCTCAGTATTGATTTTTGTTTTGTCGACTTGCTTTACTTAATTTCTTCTACTAGTTGAATGGTTTCATGTACATTTGTTATATTCCCCTGTTAAAAGGTTTTAGCTCTTGTACAACATTTTGTGCATATGCATTTACTCAATGTTATAGTTTGCATTTCATTTAATCAAATCAACTAATTGTGCCTCTTTTCTTATTTTCCTAACCCTTTTCATTCCAGACTGAGATTCAACTTGTCCAGTCTCTCGGAGTAGATCCCGAAAGAATCATCTATGCCAACCCTTGCAAGCAGGTATCCCAAATCAAGTATGCTGCAGCCCATGGGGTCCAGATGATGACCTTTGACAGCGAAGTGGAACTCTTGAAGGTGGCCCGCTGCCATCAAGGAGCAAAGTAAGGAAGGCCATGTTGTATGTTTTAGATTTTTACGCTTTGCAATTAGTAATTTTAATGGAGTAAGTAAACTCAATAGTAGTCAAAAAAGAACCCATGACAAATTTCACTAACAACATTTTGGAATAAAGTGTTTTCCTTCAGTTCATAAATTATAGGCTGCCAGTTACAACATCTAGACTTACATTTAGAATGCTTTGCATTCATATGATACTTGCCTAAAACTTGAGTCTTTTGTCTTAAGATACAAGATGCATTACATGTCTCAATGAAGAACTTTGTGTAATCTGGATTTTTGTCTTTGTAGATTGGTCTTGCGTATTGCCACAGATGACTCCAAGGCTGTGTGCCGCCTGAGTATCAAGTTTGGGGCCACACTGAAAGCCTGCCGGGGACTACTGGAGCGGGCCAAGGAGCTGGGGCTGGATGTGATTGGGGTCAGCTTCCATGTGGGCAGTGGTTGCACTGACCCAGAGACCTACACCCAGGCTATATCAGATGCCCGCATAGTCTTTGACATTGGGGTGAGGGACAAGCAGAAGGGCTGTTTAATTTCGTTTGCAACATCTGAGATGATTTGATGAATACATTTATTTAGTTTTTTTTTTTTTTGGGAAAGTTAATTTGTAAATCTTGTGTTCTGAAGGGTGAGATTGGCTTTAAGATGAACCTCTTAGACATTGGAGGTGGATTCCCGGGATCAGAGGACACCAAACTGAAATTTGAAGAGGTAACCACATTGTAAACATATGCTTATGAGGATTGAGATAACGGTGACACCTTTTGCAATGCAACTTTATTTGTTTGGTTTCATAGATTGCTGCTGTAATCAACCCAGCTTTGGATAAGTATTTTCCAGCAGACAGTGGCATCAGAATAATTGCTGAGCCAGGTCGCTATTATGTGGCTTCTGCATACATGCTGGCAGTCAATATCATTGCTAAGAAGGTCATCATGAATGAACCATCTGTGTCTGATGGTAAGTGATAATTCCAAGAATTGCAAGAGGCGATTTTGTTACTTTGAAATGGTAATCTGGATGCACATGATTTGACCAGCTTTTATAATTAAGATGTGCAATTGAACTGGTTACACTCCTCACAGCTCCTTCATTCCTGCTGTGTGTTGTGTTTACAGAGGAAGAAGATGGGGCCAATGACAGAACCTTAATGTACTACGTCAACGATGGCGTGTATGGCTCCTTCAACTGTATTTTATATGACCATGCTCACTGCCTGCCGACCTTGCACAGGGTAAGTCACACATCTTGTTACAATTGAGGTAGTTTGATAAGTCTTTGATTATGTTTTTTTAGAGCTCTAGGCTCTGTGTCTAATCACCCATCTGATTTGTTGTCCATCAGAGGCCTTTATGGTAGGCCAATTTAAAACAAGTCATATCTATTGAGATACATACATATCTCTCTCTCTCACCGCTTTATAAGCTATACCTGTTCAACTGCTTGTTATTGCAAATATCTCATCAGCCAAACCCATGGTAGCCAGTCAATTAATTTAGGCAAGTAGACATGACCAAGACAACCTGCTGAAATTGAAACCAAGCATCAGAATGGGGGAAGAAAGGTGACTTTGAACGTGGCAAGGTGAATGGCCAGACTGGTTCAAGATAATAGTAAGGCAACAGTAACTCAAAAAAGCCATTGGTTACAACCAAGGCATGCAAAAAGTCCATCTCTGAATGCACAACACGTTGGCCAATGCACGGTGAGGGCCTACAACGCAGACGACCACACCGGGTGCTACTCTTGGCAGCCAAGAACAGGAAACCGAGGCTACCATCCACAAGGGGAGGCCAACATTGGACAATAGGAGATGGGGAAATATTTTTGCCTGGTCTGATGAGTCTCAATTTCCGCTGCAACATTTGGGCGGCAGGGTCAGGATTTGACGTAAACCACATGAAAGCATTGCTCCATCCTGCCTTGTATCAACAGTTTAGGCTGGTGGTGTAATTGTGTAGGCAAATATTTTATTGGCATACAATGCCACAGCCAATCTGATTATTGTTCCTATACCATATTTGTCCCATTGTGACCGCCGTGTACACTTTCTCCTAGCAGCAAAATGAATAGTTATTCAAAACGAATTTTTTATTTTTTTATTATGAAAATTGATATGTTTCCCTGGTATGAAAGGGGGCATGAATGACTAACAAAGTAGGCCTAAAAGCTCAGAATGTCATGATTGGTGAAATACTACTTCATGCATGCATCAATCAGCTAGAAGCGATTGCCTATTGTGTTGGTTCCCCCCACGCCGCATACAACTCCAACCCGTTTAGGCATGAACTCAAGACATCTGAAGGTGTTCTGTGGTATCTGGCACCAAGGTGTCAGAGCTTTAAAGGATCCACTGCTAAGTTGTAAGGTGGGGTCTCCATAGATTGTAAAGAATTAGACTTACTGTTCTTATGAGGTATTTGGGATTGAAGCTTTTGGGTCAGCTCTAGTAACAGGGCACCTTGGCCTGATGAGAGAAGTCATAAGTATTACATTTTTGTTCATGAAGGCCTTAGGTTTTTATTTTCCTTATGCAGGAAAGGTTACCTTTTTGACGTCAAACTGTAAAAAATGTGTTTAAAATTTTCATCCGCATATCGCTTTACGATCTTGACCATAGCTTGCGTGAGCTGTGGCATGAATCAGTCTAGTTTCTGTATAAGAGAATGCCTCTTGCTACTAACAAGCTCATCATTTTTATCTTATGGTGAGAGTACACATACCTCACAAAGCTTTTGTGTGTTGAACTTGAAACAGTTATAATACGGGAACTGTAGATCATTGTCTGAGGCTTTAATGGATTTTCTATTATATCCTCAATGCTTTTGTCAGTATCGATCATAAAGTTGGCATTCGAATTTTATTGGAGTAGCTTGAATATAACCTGGACAACCCTGGGGGTACCTTGCATGGAACACTGTCTCCATGAAAGACTATATTTGGTCTGCATCAGTGTTTAGATAGGTGGTACATGTCAAAGTAACATCCCCATGCCAGGACTCGTGTTTCTGCACAACTTTGCCTTGGGCATTACTCTGCCTGTGCCTGCTTTGCTCTCCCCCCCATAGTGCATGCTGGAGCCATCTCTCTTCCCGGGGTACATAAAGTGCATGCACTCCAACCTCCACATGATTTGAAACGTTGTTCACCAGACCACCTTTTATTTACCAACCAGGCGTACCATAATTCCCCAAGAACATCCATGCATTGGGCATACATTACCTTGTCGCCAGTACACCAGTTGTCCTTCCTCGGACCACTTTTGGTTGGCACCAAGCACTGTATACAAGGAACACCCCACAAGACTTCCATTTTAGAGATGCTCAGAACTCTGCTTCGTTCATCAAACAAATACTTTTCTACTTTGCAAGCCAAACTTCTCTCCCCAACCCCAAAGTCGCTCCTAAACCGTCTCCAGATCCTTGCTGACTTAATGAATACAGTTAAAAGTAATGCAAGGAAGGGAACTTGATGGGGTAGTGAAGGGCTGTTGAGAATGGCAGGCCTTGTAGAATATTCCTCTCTATTCTTCAAATAAAGTCAACGTTGTAGGCCTTACGCTTTACATTTTAAATCAAGCCTAATACAAGTACTTGCCAAATACAAATCTGAATATAGTTAATGTGATTGATTTGATTTAATAAATAAACCTTATCAGATCTAATCGTTATCTGCCATTTAAATTATTTGTTACACATTGGTTCAAAGTAAAATTCTTAAATCCTCAACAGAAACCAAAGCCAGACGAGCGTATGTATCCATGCAGCATCTGGGGGCCAACCTGCGATGGCCTTGATAGGATCGTGGAGCAGCATGCCCTGCCAGACCTGCAGGTGGGCGACTGGCTGCTGTTTGAGAACATGGGGGCCTACACCGTCGCAGCCTCCTCCACCTTCAACGGCTTCCAGAAGCCTGACATGTATTACGTCATGTCCCGGCCTGCTTGGTGAGTGCCCGTTTGGAATGAATTGCACGTATAAGGCAACTACACAGGACTCTCCAAATGGAGACCTTTTGTTTGGGTTATTGATTTAGCTTGGTATGTTTTGTTGGATGCTGCTGTAACTTGTTTCTAAATAAGAAATGTTTATGCTTTGTTGGGAGATTTGCAACGATGGACAAAAATCATTTTGAGGCTAACTAGCCTGTAGAATATTTGTCTTTCATACTTTAGTTTTTCTTTTAAGAGATTCCTTAAGCAGATGGATATTTACCTGATGCCTACCCAAGTAAGCCTTGTCATAATGCAGAACTATTCCATAATCATGCATCTCTTACAAGGTTATTCACAATGGCACTGTTTAAAAGGGACAGTTACAGTAGATTTGTATCTCCTCTGCTTGTTTTGTAAAGGTTTATATTACACTGTTTAGAAATAACTGGAACGTAAACGTCAAGCTATGCATTTTAAACCACAAACTTGTGAAGAGGCTTTAATCAGGCTTTAATATAATCTTCCTGAACATTTGGAAATTCAGTCAACATGTTAATAAAACCTCATAATTTAAAGCTTTTTGTGCACATTGGAGCACTGTTGAAATAGTTGGAACTTAATCTAGTTTGACATATTACCGCTATGCCTAACGTCTATACTGAATGTGAAAGTGCTAATATGCCCCGTCACAATTCAGCCATGAGATGTAGTGACCTCAGCAGGTACTCGCTTGTTGGTTTTGGCAAATATTTACAGTCAACTAGGGGGCCTTCCGGGTTTATACATAAACAATAAAACATGCGCATACTATGAACTCTATTGGAAAGGGGATTTTATTCTTTTACATAGGCCTGCTCTGTTTACATCTCCAGATTAGCTTCAAATCCTTAAAGCCTGTATTTCTCCAGCCCTTGAGTCAAGGACAGTGAGGCCATGCACTGTTTGATAACTCAAGTCAAACATCAGGTCAAGGGTATCACTACCGTTCTGTATCAGTTGGTGTAACCCTCTCTTTTTCTTACGTCGCTCTAAAAGTCTACCTCTTCTATTTCTCCAGGCAAGCCGTGCAGCAGATCCGTGCCCAGGGCCTGTTTGTTCCCGTGGTCGAGACCTGCTTAACTGGATTGCCATCCTGCTGTGGCAGAGAGAGCAACCTTGAGATGACTGCCAGACCTGAGCCATTTAAGCTTTAACAAAACAATATACAACGTTTTTTCATACCAACGATTTACTTAACTCACACACTTAAAACATTGAAGGCTTATTACTTGACCAGAGAAGGAGAGGTGTCAGTGGGCACACGTCTGTATGGAAGTAGGGATTCAAATAAAAAGTAGGCTTAATCTTCTTGCTTTGCTGGCGACTAGTTAACCCCATTTTGAGATAAAGGGCTACTAGGCCAAATGTTAGTCATCTGCATACCTTTTTAGTCTAGAAAACCATACATTACTTTAAACGGGCCCAACCCCTTTTGATAATTTGTGATGACCGTATCAACCTGTGAAGGAAAAGTTGCACTTCAAAACATGAATTTACTTTTTTTTCTCCCCATTATCGCAGCCATATAATGCCTCGATTGTAATATGATCAGAAAAACAAAAAAAAGTGCATTAATAATGGGAACGTTGACTTGGTTTTGTCCAAGCTAACATTTCTCGTTGGTTGCTTGAGTAGAGGTTTGCCTCATGACATGGTATCAAAAGTAATGGGGCAGTTAGTGCAAGGATTTAGTTCTCATAAGAGTAGCTGCTATATTTAGTATATGTTCTTTGATCACCACTTCCTTACAGAACAATTAACTGACTGGGACATAAGCTTGACTGCTCTCCTATTTTCTCAATGACTGCGTTTTCTGTATTTTCTATTTGTGCAACGTAATGTTTTTAGGCAGAAGATCTGTTTTAAATTAATTATTAACAGTGTGGAATGGTTACAACAAATTTGATTTCATGTTTGTGTGGCTTTCCTCTTAATACCTTTTTTGATAATTTTGTATTTTTGTTTTTATAAATAAAACATTAGATGCAGAGCTAAGCTGTGTATTATTTTGAGATGAGTCCTAACTTTACTAGAGCACCATCTAGTGTTCTAAACTCGAAGCATTTCCACGGCTCAACTATACTTGGTTTAAAGGAGAGTTCTTTGTCTCCGGAAACTACCCATTATTTGATTCTTACTCCTTTTATATTTTTCTCCAGAGAATTATATGGTGTTCAACTCATCCCAGGGCAAGCATGAACTGTTTACACTACATTATTGGATAGTTGTGACAAGATACCAGAAATAATGGCAAAGGACAAGTAAATTACTGACTGAAGTTGATAAGTTTACCCCTATTTTTTTTGCTTAATTTCTATTGTCTGCCCTTTTTAGGAAGTTTTGTAAATTGATCTAGGGTTTTGTTAATATATTTTGAATTCAGTATGTTGTTCATGTCACAGATAATTAAAGCTGCTGTATGTAGTTTATTAGACACAGAATGGTCATGGACACATCATATCGCTAGCATGATCAGCACCAGTCCATGTATGGGGAACTATTTCTGATTTTGTGCCTCACCTCCTTGTTCCAAATGCAAATCGTCAGTTTCTCAGGAATTCACTGGTAGCAGATTACTTTTATAAGGAATATTAAGGCTTCAAGAGAACTGATCTTTACAACAAATATGAATATATATATATATATATATTTATATATAAAGCGCCCATCCAGTGCATGTAGCATATCCAATGGCTGACACAAGAAATATACAGCAGCATACATTTGACCAATGGCTGTCCTCGCATCTGATGCCAAAAGAGCAGTGCATTTAGTGCCCCAAGTGGTCAGTCTGTGAGGTGGTGGAAGTTGTTTTTCGGCCTGTCATTAGTTATAACGCAAAGTAACAAAGTCAACTCTTTTATTGAATTATCTTGGCATTTTCTGATGCTGTTTGGGGGTGTTTACTGCAAATCAAGCAAGTTTGGCCCCACAGCATGTCTTTTAGAGGAATGTTTTAATCTTTTAGACAGAATGCATTGTGTTCACCACCTGTACCTGGTGTAACCTTTATTGTTGGATAAATGATAATGCAATGATACAACAATTCGATGTGTCAATTGAGTGAAAAGAACATAAACATAGGCCACGTATCTATGTAAAATAATGTCTCAAAATTAGGTAATTGCAAGAAGGAAGAAATTAATATATTGGTCTATCTACAATTGCAGGTTCATCACACAAATTTACAGATTTACAAATTACATATCTCGAGACATGCACACACAAAGTTTTTTTTACAATTTACCAACGATAGATTTAAAAGAACAGACAAATAATTGCAGAAATCATGGCACTTATTTAAATGTCAACATACTCTAAAGGATGAAATTTGGTGTTTGGACAGCAGAACGCAGGGGTAAATTGTGGAATATTTGTGGCTCATGGTACTTGCATTTACAAATAATTTTGAAACATTTCTCTCTCCCCATAGAAGTCACTGACATGGTATTACAATATCAACCTTTCAGACATTCATGTAACGGGAACAGGTCTCGTTTCCCCGAATTAAAACTAAAAAGGCGATCTGTATGGGGTGCCAAGAGTGAATTTAGATCCAAGTTGTTTAATAAATAAGAGAAACACCCTAAAAAAAGTATTTTCCGAAATGAAGGTAATATTCGACCGCAAAGGTGTCACATCACATTTCCCAATTATAATTAAAGATGATATCAGTGAAATGAAACAAAGGTAATTGATTGCCCTAAGAAATAGTTTGTAGTGGGTTTGTTATGGTTCTGTTTTGTATCCTGATGTGTAAAATTGCCCTTGCTTTGCTCTGATCTAAATTTTTAGTTCAGGGACACTCATTTTATATACTTCACTTATTAATGTTGCACATCATCCCTTTGTTGCCAATTCTTTTTTAAGTCGCATTGAAAAAAACGCCTGTTCAATCAATGTAATAATGAAGCGTTTGGGGCCATTCGATTATCTTGGACGCCACTAGATGGGGCCCATCGATGGCCCGAATTACCCATCCCGGCGCTAGCGAGAGGAGCACTTTTCAATTCTCGATTTTGGAATAAAACTTTCACCGAAAATAGAGTAGGCCTACATCATGGACTCAAACATTTCCCCCAGACGATGGCACTCGTAGCAATCAATCGCAAAGGTGTCACACGCAAATCTTTCATTACAGAGACTGTTGGCACAGATTTAGATATGTGCGAATTTCCTGATCTTACACACGACCCATGTTCCGGGCTCGAACTGCACTTTAGCGGATTTATTATGCAGGTAAAATAAGTGCTCCAGAATGCACGTGATAGATGTGTCTTTGGTAGGAGCCGGGCGTGCCTGGCATCCCTGACTTGACCTTGGCATCGTCCGTTGCCCCCGCGATTGTCACAATATCAGAATTTACCCTACCATATGCCTACCTTTTCACGCTCTAAAAAAACACGGTCGACCCACGATAAACATTTAACATCAATAAAAACAGGAACAGTTTTAGGTATCACACAATTATCTAACCTTACCAAGTTCTGCCACACATCTGATTTCGGATTGGGCCACTTTCAACCACGTGTTTTCTCTAAGCGTTTTTATGTTCCACCAAGTCTGGACAGACTCATAGCGTCTTTAAAGCGGTGTGGCATACTGTGCTCTAAGATGACATTGTTCACTAGGGAATTCATTTGTTGTATCTCCGTCCTCATCTTTGCTGCACATGGAAGTAACCGACTTTATAATATCGAACGTCAAAAGAATGCTGAATTTGACACCGGCCCATCACAGGGCACTCCAAGTGTCCGTGTGCCCATTCATGATGTCCAACAACTTCGAGCCACAGAACCAACTGTCAACGCGCCTTCCCAGCGTACATCTCTTAATGTGAAAGGTTGGTGGATGTTATGAGTGAAGTCAATCAACCCCTCGATACCTTTAGTTTATAAATTTAATGTATTATTTCTTTCTTGATAGACAGGTTTGACCGATTTTTTTTTAGACAAATGTCAAATAATGACATCTGACATTATTTTAGGCTTTAAATACCTTATTGAGTGTCCGGGCGGACTACACAGTAATGTTTCCTCCTGCATAAATTAACACAAAAATTAAATGGCGGTAAAACCAAGCGCTGCATTGGTTGAAACTTTAAGTACTGGTGTCCTAAATAACATAATTTCATTGGAAACCAAGATATTCTATAGATGCATGGATATAGTTTTGGATATAACAAGAAAACGATCAAAATAGAAAAATTACAAATATTTTTACCATAACATTGCATGATCAAAGCCCCACGTACATTCTTTGTTGGATTTGCGGTTGCTGTAGTGTTTCTGAAAGTTTTAATTGGCAAATGGTTGTGGGCAGGTTGATGTACATTTTCTAATCATACTGTGAACAATGTATTTTAATAAATGTTATTCTACCCCCAAAATAAATGTTTTGATTATTTAATATTGACTTGCATGAAATCCTCCTTTGCAAAAAATTTGCCTGTCAAATATGGAACCATATTTGCCATGTCTTGCAAATGATGGAACCATCGTAAAACAGAGAAAGCACAGATCTATAGCCTATAGGAAACATTTCTAATACAGTTTTGGTACAACATGATTGTTGGTGAATAAGTAAACAAATTATTTTACAACAAGTTGATATTTATAAGTTATTTATTATAATTATTTATAATTTATAAATTATTTTACAACAAGTTGATATATATTTTTTTAAATAAAACAATACACATGGTGTGTTTATCATATTCATTATACAGTTGGCTAATCAATATTTATTTTAT
>JAVQJS010071307.1:0-12118 GCA_036024795.1 Galaxias rostratus | reverse complement strand
GACCGGGGGGGACCAGTTGTTGTAGGTGTACTGGGGGTTGCCGGTGTACGGCCGGCGCTCCAGCTCGTCGCCCAGCCACTCCACCGCCCACGTCCACTTCCGCTTCAGGTCCCCGTTGCCCTGGCGACGGCAAACACAAAAGCATCGAATCGGTAAACAGCGACCAGAAAAAAGAAAAAAAAACACACACACACACACAACGACCTACGCAGAAACATCACAACGAGGTTAAGGCTGGTGGTTTCTGCTCTGGTTTTCTCATAGCGCGCAGGAGACAAAGAGAAAAAAAGAGAGGGAGAGTAGAGAACAGATGTAAAAAGAGAAAGAGAAGCCGCCTACAGAAAGTCAGTCTTAAAAGGTGTTCTCTCAGAGGTTATGAATACAAGGGGCTCCTCTCTGAGCTCCAACCTTCTCCATTTACAACCAATGACATGAATACAGCAGGACAGTAACGTCAGGCCATTTAAATACTCTGTGACGACTGTGGTGACTTTGCCCCGGTGTCCATGTTGGAACAGTGGTGCAAGTCCAGCTCCCTGGTAGTCTCACTGTGCCGTTATGTCCATTCATGTCTCGTGATTAGTGGACGTATATTCATGTAATTGATTTGATTCACTAATTCATGTTTTTTTTATTTTTATCTAAGACAGTAGTTCTGCCTAACTATAAAGTTAAACTATAAATAAACAAAAGAAATGAGTTGTTAGTCTGGAGCAAGGGGTTAAATGTAATGACTGGTGCCTGGATGAGAGACGGAGGTCGGGGGAGCCGTACCTGCAGTATCTGGTAGGCCACGGTGCAGTTGCTGAAGAGGGCCACCATGCACTTGATGCACTGGTAGGCCCGCTTCTGGTAGTGGTTCTTGGAGCGCTGGATGGTGTCAAAGAGGCCGTCCCGGTCGTCGGGGATACCCTTCAGAACGTTGTGGATCCTACGGGGGAAGCAGTGCAGGCGTCGGAAAACAAGCGTCCACCAAAAGAACACGGGGCTATATTACAGTTTCGGATCGGACCATTGCATGCAGGTGTTGAGTGGTTCCCTGAAGCCAGGCAGGAGTGTTGCCAGGCAATAAGTAGGCCGGGTAACGGACATGTGCTGGCCCTCTGTCCTAGACTACGGCCCTTGGTCTAAGAGAGCATATTGGGAGGCTTTAATTCCGCCATCTGTCCACCTCGTTGTGTTTCTCTCTCACACACACACACACACACACACACACACACACACACACACACACACACACACACACACACACACACACACACACACACACACACACACACCCAAACCCACACACACACACACACACACACGTACAGACATACACACACACACCCGCACTCACAGGGAAAAACCCAGACAGTCTTTCTAGTGCCGACACCAATGTATGAGCGTAGATTGTCACAGTGATAAGTTATGTAAACAAAAGGTGACAGTTACACTTTTAATCTAAGCTGAGAAAGGCCTGTGTCCAGTCCCCCAGTCTGTCTGTGTCTCTCTGTCTCCCTGTCTCCATGTCCGTCTGCCTCCCTGTCTATCTCCCAGTCTATCTGTCTCTCTCTGTGTCTGTCTGTCTCCCTGTGTGTCTGTGTCCCTGTCTGTCTGTGTCCTAGTCTGTCTGTGTCCCATGCTGTCCGTCTCCCTGTCTGTCCGTCTTCCTGTCTGTCTGTCTCCCTGTCTGTCTCCCCATTGTCTGTTTGTCTGTCTCCCAGTCTGTCTGTCTCTCTCTGTGTCTGTCAGTCTGTCTGTCTGTCTGTCTGTCTGTCTGTCTGTCTGTCTGTCTGTCTGTCTGTCTGTCTGTCTGTCTGTCTGTCTGTCTGTCTCCATTTCCCAGCTGTCTCCATTTCCCAGTCTGTCTGTCTCTGCCTGTCAGTCTCCCAGTCTGTCTCCCGATCAGCCTCTCAGTCAGTTTCTGTCTCCCCCTGTTCGTCCGTCTCGCAGTCTGTCTGTCTCCCTGTCTGTCCGTCTCTCTGTCTACCAGTCTGTCTAGGGTTGGTCGCCACTGCAAAAAAGCATTTGTCACAAGTTTTATTTGACTTAGATGGTTAAACAATAAAACATTTTTAAAAAATAATAATCACAGAGACCAAGCGTTAGAGTGACGGTCTCTCTCAAACATAGAGACCCAGGATTAGGGTGACGGTCTCTCTAACATAGAGACCCAGCGTTAGGGTGACGGTCTCTCTCTAACATAGAGACCCAGGATTAGGGTGACGGTCTCTCTCAAACATAAAGACCCAGGGTTAATGTGAAGGTCTCTCTCTAACATAGAGACCCAGGATTAGGGTGACGGTCTCTCTCAAACAGAAAGACCCAGCGTTAGAGTAAGTATCTCTCTAGCATAGAGATCTGGGGTTTGGGTGAGGGTCTCTTTCTCTAACAAAAAGACCCAGGGTTAGGGTGCCACACACACTGCACACACACACACACACACACACACACACACACACACACACACGCACACACAGAAGGCTGTGTGTCTGTGCTTTATCATTGTGCTGCTTCTTGGGAATGGCCGTTTGCACAATAACTCCAGGACATGACCTCTCGTGCTCTGCCTTTAAATAGAGCTGGTTAATGGTTGATGAGTCCCCCAGGCTCCCTCGCTTCCTATTGGAGCACACACACACACACACACACACACACACACACACACACACACACACACACACACACAAAAACACACACACACACACACACACACACATGATGCATGCACACTCACGATACATACACACTCACAATGCTTACACACACACACACACACACACACACACACACACACACACACAACGTACACGCACATATCTCAAGGTTTTCTCTGAAACACACACAGAGACGTCAGAACAACAAGAGACAGAAAGAGTTCAAGAGTAAGAAGAGAGGGATGAGATATTGGAGAATAAAAGACAGAAACAGAGAGATGAGATAGTAGAGAATAAAAGACAGAAACAGAGGGAGGAATATTTGATAGTAAAAGACAGAAAGTGAGGGATGAGAGAGAATAAATGGACTGAGTTTAAAATGTGTCACACAAGAAAAATATTTCAAACTAAACCCCAGTGATATCTAATCCCTCAACACTAAGGTACAGAGATGTTCAGTGATATCTAATGCCTCAACACTAGGGTACAATGTTCAGTGATATTTAATGCCTTAACACTAAGGTACAAAGATGTTCAGTGACATCTACTATCTCAACACTAAGGTGAGATGTTCAGTGATATCTACTAGCGCAATACTAAGGTGAGATGTTCAGTGATATCTACTTGCTCAACACTAAGGTACGGAGATGTTCACTGAAACCAAATGTTTACCGTCCAAAACAACGGAGCCATGGGTTGACAATATGAGGGGCAGGATGAACTGTCTCTGACTGACTCTTCATCATCTTCCTCACTCTTCCTCTCCACCCTCACCATCATCGTTTCCCACCGATCCCTTCCTCTTCCTCATCTCCATCTTCTTTAGTCCACACTAGCCACTCTTAGAGGCTGATTCTACTCTACAAAGGGATAGGGTTATTTCCTGGAGATGACAAATGTTTGAGGGCTCGTTGGGGGCTGACGGGGTTAGGCTCTCTCTGTCAAACACACTGATAAGCGGTATCCCACAATGCCCCTGGCTGCTGCCGCTTCTGTCCGTTCCCACAACAGAAGAAGAGCAGAGCCTGGCTGACTTCCTCTGGGACAACACATACGTCCTCTAACCTACATAAAAACATAGAAATGTGGGTGTGTGTGTGTGTGTATGTGAGTGTATGTGTGTGTGGGTGTGTGTGTGTGTGTGTACCTGTTAGAGAGATGAGTATACAGTGCTTGTGCCAGTTACTGTGTCTGAGTGTGTGTGTGTGTGTGTGTGTGTGTGTGTGTGTGTGCGCGCGAGAGAGAGAGAGAGAGCACCCTGACCCAGGTTGGCTCATTTCGTCTCATCTCCCAAGGGGGTGGGGGCGTCTTGACCCTCTTCTCCCACAGTGATGTGTGTGTGTGTGTGTGTGTGTGTGGGGGGCGGGGGCTCCACAGTAATACCACACACATACGCCTTGTCAACACAGAGGAGGGGATTAGGGTTAAAGTTAACACATAGCCCTAACCCCCCATAGGAGACAGAGTGCATTCTGGGAGTCCTAACCCTCCATAGGAGACAGGGTGCACTCTGGGAGTCCTTACCCTCCATAGGAGACAGAGTGCACTCTGGGAGTCCTAACCCTCCATAGGAGACAGAGTGCATTCTGGGAGTCCTAACCCTCCATAGGAGAGTATTCACAGCGCTTCACTTTTTCCACATTTTGTTATGTTACGGTCTTAGTCCAAAATTACATTCATTTTCTCCTCAAAATTCTACACACAATATACCATAATGACAATGTGAAAAAAGGTTTTGAGAGATGTTAGCAAATTTGTTTAAAATAAATAACTATGAAATCACAGGCCGTAACAAACAAAATGTAACAAAATGTGGAAAAAGTATAATATATGATTGCAATATATTTATTGACACAAGTGTTCATAAACGCATTGCGTTTCTATGATATGATTATTGTAAAACTATGAAGTATTACTTCATGTTGTAATATGGTGTGAGTAGACAGGCTCTGTTCCACATGGACGGTACTCTCCAATAGCCAGCCAGCACGGCTGTGACTCCATGTGAACAGCAACATATACATGCGTGTCTTTGTGTCTGACGGCACTCCTTCCATTTACAGCTGAACAAAGTCCACAACCCACGCACACACACACACACACACACACACGCACACACGCACACACGCACACACACACACACACACACACACACACACATATACACACACACATATCTCCAAATAACTGCCACGCATGGCATGGCTTTAGGAATGATCCAAAAGGAGGGTTAAGGTAGACCCTTTTAATTGGTTGATTTTTTAGACTGTGTCAACAAATGGCATCAGAGTTATATCAGCCCTTACATAAACCAATCAGCTTCTCCGAGTGTGACCGCGTCTGGTGCACCTTTCAGAGTGTGGGCGGGACGACTTCACGTAAGCCCTCAAACAACATGGAGGACCCATTTAGAATAACATTCCGTGCGTGTGCCTTCTGAGAACCGCCATTTCTAAAGCTCAAAAGCTAAGGAACTTGCCTTTCACTTTTTGAAACACAATCTACTAAAATTATAAACAGGTTGCACAGATCTAAAGCCAAGCAGTCACTATGCAACAGTTAAATGAGTGACTGTGTTTAGCTGTGCCTGAATATCAGCTGCACGGTCGCCAGTGTGAGTTTGCCTACGGGTAGACGTTGTGTCAATCACAACAAGGCGAATTCAAACGACCCAGATTCTTTTCTGAGAAAGATGGAGTCTGGTTGTTTCGGTGGGGCTTCACATTATTCTTCCTCTTTTGATAAATGTAGAAATGAGAAAGTTATTGTATGACAGATGATGACACACGGACGTGGAGTTGTTCCACGCTGTTCTCCCTTCTCCATTTAAAGAAAGGAGAAAGTTATGAAATGAGTAACGCCACGTGCTTGTTTCCAGAACGTGAGCAGAATGGCCTTTAGTGACGACGCTGACCTCTCTGTGCCACGACACGAAACACCACAAACTATCCACTTCTCCTTAGCAGGGGCCATTTCACAACATCCCGACCCATTTAGACGCTTGGCAGCCTGCTGTCATATCTCTCTCTCTCTCTCTATGTATCTCTCCATCTCTCGCTCTCCCTGTCTCTCTAAAAAACCCAGCCTATCAACAACTTTATCAAAGATTTCCTTTAGCTAAATACCAGAGCAGGTTGCCTGCTAGTTGAGTTAGCCATTGACTTAAAAAACGGGAGACTACAACACAAACGTGACACTGTGAGTGACAGCGTATGGAAGAATACGTAGTCTGGCGACCTGCGCTTAGCAACAAGTCTTCTGGAACCTCTGAATGAATTACACCTTATTTACTGTTGCTGACGCCTCTTAGCCAGGTCATCATTGTAAATGAGAATTGGTTCTCAACTGACTTTACCTGGTTAAATAAAGGTCAAATAAAATAAAATGAATTACACCCCCGTCAAATCAGGACATGTTGGTCTGAAAGCAGCCGTGATAAATGTTTGGACTGACACACAGACTGACTGACTGACTGAATTAATGCCTGGCTGTGGTACTGACTGTCTGTCTGACTGACTGTTTATCTGACTGACTGAATAAGTGACTGTCTATCTGACTGACTGACTATTACTGACTATCTGACTGACTGACTGTGTTACTGACTATCCGACTGACTTTCTGACTGACTGACTGACTAAGTGACTGTATTACTGACTGACTGTCTATCTGACTGACTGACAAAGTGACTGTATTACTGACTGACTGTCTATCTGACTGACTGACTCCCTGCTGTGGTCTCAGGGTTTGTGTTGACTGTACATAGAGCAGAGCCTCAGAAGACTCCCACATGGTCGCGTAGCTTGCGTGGACACACACACACACACACACACACACACACACACACACATACACACACACACACACACACACACACACACACACATACCCACACACACATACCCACACACACGTACGCACGCACGCACACACACACACACAGTGCGTTTCCTTCAAACCCAGTGCTCTGGATGGATGGTCCCCCTGGCTCCATGTCCTTCATTACCAGACAGCCATTAAAGCCTTAGCTATGGCTTCCCCCAGAGGACACCTACCAAAGCAAACTCCACACAATAATACCACAGAGCACAAGGCCCACACACTGTTGGCCCTGAAGGAGAGTAGGGGCCTCAGCACACATTAATAGAAGTTTAGAGTAGGGGCCCCAGCATAGCTTCACATAGCCTTTACAGTAGGAGCCGGCCCCAGCATAGCTTCACAGAGGTTTAAAGTAGGGGCCCCAGCATAGCTTCGCAGAGGTTTAGAGTAGGGGCCCCAGCATAGCTTCACAGAGCCTTTACAGTAGGGGCCCTAGCATAGCTTCACAGAGCCTTTACAGTAGGGGCCCTAGCATAGCATCACAGTGTCTTTACAGTAGGGGCCCTGGCATAGCTTCACAGAGTCTTTACAGTAGGGGCCCCAGCATAGCTTCACAAAGGTTTAAACAAGCCTCATACTATCCTGTCACTCCAAAGTAAAACAGCATGTCTGTTAGGAGCATCTGATATGAGGCCGTTTGTCTGTCAGCGTGAATTAGTCAGTCACTCGTGCTGCTGAACCCACACACACACATACACACACACACACACACACACACACACATAGTGCCTGAAACCCCCCAAAAAACTAAATACAATTCAAAATATAGAAATTAACAGTTACAAATCCACAATACATAACACATATATTTTCTTTATAAAAAATAAGACAAATGAAAAGGTTCTGTTTAGGACGACTTAATGAGGTGAATTGAGGAGAGTGAATATGTATGTATCCTAAGATCGCAGCTACAGGCTGGAGACACATTTGAACGTTCAATCCTCTTATGATAAGACAACTTTGATATTTGGACCCGCTGGCATTCCAAGAAAACTGTCAATACTCACACAGCAACAGAGAAACTAATTTTACTGTAATCCCCACAGAGTAAAAAAAAAACTTTTTATTGTTATAAAATAAAAAAAACATAAATCTTTGTTTACCAGTGCTGCTATCTGAAACAATAATAATACAATTTAAATTAAATGTTACAGAAGTAAAATGTTGAAGTTGATTGAATATTCTCACGTAGTGAAGCTGAATATAAGGACAATAATAACTTGACTTATTTTGTTTAATGGTCCTCTTGTGTTGTCTGTTACGGTGGGACAAATATTTGCTGTCAAATGTTGATACTATATTCATCAGTTGCACTCTGTATAAACCTATACATTAAATGTAATGTAACAAAATAAAAATAAATACAAAACTATACTTCTCCTAAGCGGCTTAATTTGTTGACCTGAAAATAAAAAAAATATCTGACAAAGGTTGGTGGGGTGGGTTTGATTGTCTTGTCTTATGATTTTGGCTTCGTATATTTCTTCACAGAAACGGGTAAAAACTGTAGGTAACTATACAAAGGAATGCATTCTCTATAGAATTGTGACTATTGTTATTTGTTTAGTGCAGGAAAAATGTAGCCTGTAGAGTCTGATTTGTATTATAAATGCCCAAAATATTATTATCTACTGTTCTAAAGTTTGTAAACCAAAATACTGATTGGTTTAAAACGTTGCTATCTAAAATAATATTGTATTAGGAAACTTGTTAATTCATACAATCTAGCCAGAAACCGCTTGTGCCACGGCAAACTTTTTTTTACACGTAATAGTGACCAAGTAATATAATGACATAAAAAATACTATCTTCACATTCACAAATACTTCCCTAACATTATGACAGGTATTAGAATTACATAATCATTTGACCGGTAAACCACGGCACAAAAAAAGAGCTTCAGCGCTGATTTAATCATTCACCTAGAAAAAGCGTAAAAAGAACTTGTTTAAATCAGTAGATTTCGTAAATAATGATAATAGGCCCACGGTGCCCCAAATGCAGCCAGTGTCTTTTCTGTTAATGTTTATGATTATATTTTAGTTTTAGTAAGAGCACACACCCCGCGAAACTGTCAGTATTTTCCCCCTCCACAAAACAATAGACGATTTGGAGTCTAATAGACTTTTCCCGCACAGAAACAACTTCATAACAGCTTTTCTCACCTGAGACGGGTGAAACAAGGGGCAAGACTTCTTCCGATAAGCGAGTCCGTCTTCTGCAGGTGTTTGCGTCCTGTGACTGCTGTCTCGTGTCCACGGCAGCGGGCTATCAGTGGTGTAAGTATAGCGTAGCAGTCTTTGGGGAGTTGGAAGTACACTACTTGGCTACTACCTGCGCGTTGCTAATAGAATGCAGTGAGTGGTACGGCATTAGTAATGCTGCTTACTAGAAGCCCTGCCGTAGACCGCACGCGTGTAGTTCCTATCTTTCCCCTTTCTTGGAACACCCCGGATCACTTAGAGCAGCGCGAGTCAGCTGAGAGACTGCACGAGACGGGTCTACAAAAGAGGCGTTTTTAGTTGATGTTTAATTTTTTTTTGTTGGTCAAACCAATCAACTGACAATTATTAAACCTCCAACCCTGAAATAATAAATAAATAAATACACTGAGATAAACGAAGCAACAAATAAACAAATCGACACATATGGTCGAATACGACCTAAGCTTGCACTGATGCTATGGTGGAAAATGTGGTGAAGCGCAAAATAATATACCCCTGATGTTAGATACTAAAAGACACATAAAATGCTTAAACTTAAACTCAAACTCTTATGCAAATGTAGGGGAGACAACGAAAACGTAATGCACATTAAATGTGCAGAGTCATTTAAAAAGCGCGCTGTTGTTCTATTAATTGTGCACTTAGAAAGGCATTAGTTATGTTTTACATTGTGTCAGTTCAATTTAAAAACAATTAAGAAACTAAAAGTAAAGATTAAAATTGAACAAATACGTACATAGTATTTGTGATGTTTTTAAGCTTCAACCAACAATAGATAAACATTAGATAGGTAAAGCCAATTTCAGTTCAGCTATTATGCAACAACTAGTTGCCAACCATGTTTTAGAAGACGCCAGACTGCTCCGAGCCTGGCTGCTTTATAACCCATCTTAAAAACTTTTTTTTCTCGATTGCATTTTGTTGAAGAGTAATTCTAATCAATTTTAATGTTATATTTTACATTTTTTTTTATTTTTATTTATTGTCCTTTCATGTCTTCCTGGTGTGTTTCTTCATGCCTTTCTGTGAAGAGCACATTGAATTGCCTTTGTGCGTGAAATGTATTACACAAATAGATTTGATGTGATTTGATTGCAATTTAATAAATACAAATATTGCTATAAATAAATAACAGTGTTAATTTTGAACTTTGGCATAACACATATTTACACAGTATCATAAAATGTCATCTCTGATCCACAACAAAATGACAGTAAAACAAAAAAAGATTTATTATGTGCAAACAAAATAAAAAACATTATATTACATTATATACTATGTAACGATATTGTTGGTGTGTGACTTGTGCAATGGCTGTAAACTAGACTGCCCTCTCTTTCTTCCAGTCTCCATGACGACCGGCGACGGCCAACGCGGCTTTGATCTGCATGTTGAATCAGCAGAAGACAAGACGGTCGGCACACTTTAGTGGTTTCCAGTCACACGCCCCCATGCATCTCTGGGACGCACGACACCCACTGAGAGAGAGAGAGTAAGAGAGAGAGAGAGAGAGAGAGAGAGAGAGATGCAGACCTCGAACCCTAACGCCTACAGAGTTTGAAAAACAGAGACACACTGTGGGACAGAAAAACACCCACAGACTCAGACGGTGTGGGACTTGCATTGTGGTCACTTTCAAGTCATTTTCCAGGAAGAGCCAGAGAAGTCAGGTCAGAGTCAGGTCCCAGAGATTCAGAGAAGAGTCAGGTCCCAGAGATTCAGAGAAGAGACAGGTCCCAGAGATTCAGAGAAGAGTCAGGTCCCAGAGAGTCAGGTCAGAGTCAGGTCCCAGAGATTCAGAGAAGAGTCAGGTCCTAGAGAGTCAGAGAAGAGTCAGGTCCCAGAGATTCAGAGAAGAGACAGGTCCCAGAGATTCAGAGAAGAGTCAGGTCCCAGAGATTCAGAGAAGAGTCAGGTCCTAGAGAGTCAGAGAAGAGCCCCAGAGAGTCAGAGAAGAGTCAGGTCCTAGAGAGTCAGAGAAGAGCCCCAGAGAGTCAGAGAAGGCCCCCAGGGAGTTAGAGAAGAGCCAGATCCCAGAGAGTCAGAGAAGAGTCAGGCCCCAGATTCAGAGAATGGCTCCAGGGAGTCAGAGAAGAGTTGGGCTCCAGGGAGTCAGAGAAGAGTCGCGCTCCAGGGAGTTCAACACCCACTTAGGCATCTCCAGACAGCTCTTTAGAATACGGTGTTAATCTCCCTGGTGTGTGTGTGTGTGTGCGTGTGTGTGTGTGTGTGTGTGTGTGTGTGTGTGTGTGTTTGAGCGTTGAATTTGGTGTCTTTGAAGCCAGCTAAACCTTGCTACTTTTTTGCCCTATTTATATCAATCATTCATCACTGGAGGTTCTGACTGTCAGTGATTAAAGCTCCCGCATTGCCAAGACTACATTTGAATATGGATATATAATTCATACCCGCTGACACGCCCACATATACACTATGTACGTGCACACACACACACACACACACACACACACACGCGCGCACACACACACACACACACACACACACACACACTTCACTCCAGTCTAGCCCTATCTAGGCCACAGAAGTAACGCTGTCTATGCAGAGTGTGATTCTCTCTCTCTGGGCGAGTTGCATTAGGAATACATGGAACAGGAATGCTATTCAATATTCATGGAGGCGCCGCCATAAGTCTCCATGTTTCTGTGAGGAGCTGATGGGCTGAGTGTTCTGATATTGGGTTGCCAGGTTGGGTTGTGATGTGAGGATTGCCTCAGTGTTCTGATAGTGGGTTGCCAGATTGGTCTGCCAGGTTGTACAGCTATAGAAAAGCATTTCCATCTTTTGCTTCCTGCCATTCATCCATACCTTGCTTCCCCCCCCCCCCCAGAGATCCCGGCTGAGCCGACCGTCAGCCCCACCCATCACACCCCCGCCACCACCCACCGCAAAGCCACCCCTCCCTCGGTCGTCCGAGTCAAGCCCACCAAACCCCTGCGTAGCCCGGCGGGGCCCCCCGAGGGCTTTGTGGAGGCCCTACCGCCCCCCAGGACTGAAGACAGCCCCCTCACCCCCACCTCCACCCCGCCACCTCGCCACACCACCCCCGTCGCCCTGCCCGCCTTCGAGGAGTCCGGCAGCGGAGCAGCCAGTGGGGACAACCAGGTGGAGGAAGAGGAGGAAGAAGAGGAGGAGGAGGAGGAGGAAGGTAGCGCCGCCCCGGAGGCGAGCGGACAGGAGCCCGGTGGTAAATCTCTGCTCTTTTCACAACATTACCCATAATGCTTTGTGTGTGGGGTTGGGGGGGAGGCGGGGCTGGGTTTGTCATATTTGCTGAGTCATTATTACATCTACACATGTCATCATCAGCTAGGTGTGTGTTAGGATGAGTCTGTCTGTTGGAGCTAACAGCTAATC
>JAVQJS010071262.1:0-25542 GCA_036024795.1 Galaxias rostratus | reverse complement strand
ACACACACACACACACACACACACACACACACACACACACACACACACACACACACACACACACACACACACACACAGACAAAGCACAGTGAGTGTGCATCTGTCAAAGGAACATTTGTTCTGCATTTATGTAGAATAAAACACAATTGTAATCCCTGCCTCTAAACTGCCTTTGCTAGAAAGGCCTACTTCCTGTTGCAAATTTCAGATTAATTAAAACAGTAATCCGGGGACTCTGGAATGCAGGA
The DNA here is from genome assembly GCA_036024795.1 of Galaxias rostratus. NCBI lineage: Eukaryota > Metazoa > Chordata > Actinopteri > Galaxiiformes > Galaxiidae > Galaxias > Galaxias rostratus. The sequence continues at coordinate 25,294 of JAVQJS010071262.1, read as the reverse complement.
CTGCTTCCGCCAAATTACCAGAAAACATGACAAGAGAGCAGCATGCAAAATACCTGGCTTCAACAAGGCAAGTAATTAAAGCCTGTGGCATAATTCTGTCATGAGGCTGCTACGGTATCTCTGGTTGATCCTCTAATGCTGTTAGCGGACTTTGAAGCTGTGCTACCTGCAGCAATTTGGATTGCTGATTATTCTCACACTAACGTCTCACGCTGGAAGGGGCATGTTAAATGTGACAGAGCACAAAGCTGTCCCAAAATAAAGATTGATATGACTTACAGGCGATAACGATTGATTTGCAATAATGCTATCACACCAATGGTGGATGTTAGTTAGCTACTAATATACATTATAAATGCTGCTTTGACCTCTTAAACTTGCTATTGATTGATTGATTGAATAATTACAGCAATTACAATAGATCAATAAAAAAACTGGCAGGAAAAATGTGAGCAATATATGATGTCATCTTGTGGACTGACAGGGTCTAAAATGGACTTGCAAAGAAATGAAAACCCTCACAATTAGCTGTCAATCAAAACAAAACTCAACAAAAGGAGCTCACAGGGACCACAAGAAGGAAGGCGGAGTTTCATTTATAACGACTCAAAAAACACACTAGCTACTCTATTTTCAGAAACCCTGGATCCACTACAGAGAGATAAACCAGAGCAGGATTTCAAGGTATTAAGAGAAGATCCAAAACAGCTTTGACACTGAGCGTGTGAGCAAGTGGTTAAAAAAAGTGACCAATGGGGCAGGGATGTGGTGCAACCCTTGTTACTGCTAGCTAAAGGGCTTGTCGGAAAAAGAAAAAACAGCATAAACTCGATCAGTTTAAATAATTACACGGTGTAGTGGTATCATCAGAGTTACAGAAATCTTGTGTTTCATCTCTTTGACAGTTGAGGCTGAGAAGCTGGAGGTGACCTACGACAGGAAACAATGTTTGCCCCATGGAGGTTGCTGCTGTACCAGCTTGCAATAAACATACCCTACCATGTTGTTACAGGTGGGTTACAATACAACCCCTATTACGTATTGACTGGATCTAACACTACGGATGCAGGGAACTATAATGCTATTTCCATGGCACATTCTTAACTGAAATCCTTGTTTGCCTCAGATAAATAAACTCACATTTGGGCTATATAAATCCTGCTATATCAATTTACTATCATCTATACATAAAGTATATCCAAGAATAATAATAGAAAATGTGTGACTTAGAAGCTGTGAGAAACATATACCGATGAGACTTAGAAGCTTACAATGCTAACACTAAGGCTAAGTGTTGTTTCCCTTCAAACAGCCAGCCTGTGCCTTGGAGGGTCCGACATATTTGCAAGAGTCAGAGAAAACAGTCCCACGGGAGAGTTGATAGCAAACCTCAGTTTTGGCGAGGAGGCAGGGTCCAATGGCATTCGTCTTTGCCTGACTGGAGAGAATGCAGACTGGTTTTACTTGGAGGGGATGACCATACGACTAAACTCCTCATTCTCAAAGGCTCTGGACAGAGAGGTACTATATCCGTTTCAGTCTTATAACGGTGATTCCTATCTTGACCTCGGCCTTGCTGTACTCTATTTTGTTGCTGAAAGCTTGAATGTCAGCTTTCTTTCTCTCGAAGGTTCAGGGATCTATTCTTATTGCAGCTTTGACATGCTATGAGGATAATGTTATACAGGTAGGGTAATAGTAAAGACCACCATAATGTTTTAGTACAAAGCTTCTTAACTAGAAGTGTGATGGAGTGACCGAAATTCTTTGTATTTACAAAGTCTCCTCTCACACCCACCCTAAGAATCAGTATCGGATCGTGGTTGAGATCCTGAATGAAAATGACAACAAGCCACGATTCCTGGAGAAGACCATTCAACCATTTCACGTTAGTGAGGTTAGGACAGCCACATTAATTTAGGATGAATAGTCACATATCATAATATCATTGGTATTTATTGTGGTAATAATGATGAGGATAACAACAACTATTAATATTATTAATAATAATAATAATAAGTATTATTATTATTATTATTATTATTATAAGTAGTAGAAGAAGAAAAAGAAGAATATAATATTTATTTTATTAAATATTTAATATTATTAATATTATATATTTAATATTATATTACAAAATAATAATAATAATAATCATCATCATCATAATCATCATCCAAATAAAATTCACAGTATATGAGTGCCTTTTACCATTTCTATAGTAGCCGTTTCATAGTCCTTTAAGCAACAGATATTTGTTCAACTCTTTCCTAGCTCAAAGCTGTGAACTCTATAGTCTTTACTGTCAAGGCCGTTGACGGCGATGGGGACACGATCACTTACATCCTCGACAAGTCATGGGTATGTCATTACATTTGTGAGATGAACAGCCACAAATAGCTAAAGATTGCCACTACACAAGATGTGATGTGTAAAAAAGTAGTAGGCTAGCTCAACAAAACAGATGTCATGCCAAGCTATCTTTGCAGCCTGATGCCAGTTACTTCCGGATAGACCTTCCAAACAGTGGGAAGGTTGTGCTGGACAAGCCTTTGGACTTTGAGACTAAGACCCAGCTTCAGCTGGTCATTTATGCTGTGGTAATACCTCATATTCCGTTCTCGTCCAATAACTAGAAAAGGATTATTTAGAATGTAAAAGCACGACAAAATTGACCCAATTGACCAGTACAAAACAATATTGTAGAATAGTTGTAGAGATGAAAGTTGTTGCTACAGTTGTTTTCCTTTCTGATAAGGTCCATGGTTAACACCTGGGTGACCTACCTCTAAATTTACTTTGATTTCTAATCAAGGAAACCAACACAAGAGAAAAGTACAACACAACAGCCACCCTGACAGTCAACATCAAGGATGGGGATGACCAGTACCCACAGTTCCTTCCCTGTGCTCCGGTCTCCCAGCATGGGGGTATGTCCGTCTGCACCAACCCCATCTACACAGCCAACATCACGGACAAGGACCAGGTTGAAGCCCGTTGCGCTACATTGTAAACACATCATAACTATGTATCCTCATTTTATCCAGTGTATTTGATGGTAAATAGTGTGACTCTTGTGTTTTAGGAAAAGGTTCTGGAATTCTCTCCTGGTCCGATTTATGCAAAAGATGGAGACATAAGCCTGGACACTCCCCTGACCTACAGTATTCTCTCAGGTCAGGGAACAGTCTGAAGTGCAGTAGTGAATTGAATTTTGCATAGCACAACAAATGTAAAGCCTAATTTGTTAGGTTTACAAAAAAACAAATATGTGTTCCAGGGGCCGACAACGATAGATTTATCATCGACTATCAGACCGGGCAGATCACATTGACAAGGCGGGTGGAGAACAAACAGCGGACACCCTCCTTCACACTGCGGGTCATGGTATAAAAAGGTTTCAATCATTCATTCATCATTTTGCCCTACTAACTCTAGACGTTGAATGTGATTGTTCTTATCTTCATAGGCCTCTCAGCAAAATGACCCCAAAAAGTACACCGTGACAACTGCCCTGGTCCGAGTGCGAGCAGAAAACCGATTTCCTTCCCACTTCAACAAGACCATTTTCAGGGGCTTTGTCATTCAGAACTCCAGTCCTGCCACCATTGTTTCCACCTACGGGAGCCCAGTGCTGCTCATCCATGCCATAGATGAAGACTTCAGAGATGTAAGAAAAGAGAATACAGAGCACAATGTAGTTTTCTTTTTCGGTCCTCAGAATTAACTTTTCATTCAAATGTATGTGGCTATAATGAAATCACAGAGGAAGGCCTGTTCTTGATTCCAGCTGCCCAGACAATTTCACAATGCCTGCATAGACATTCACAATCAATTCCAAATGTGTGTATAATACAATGAATATATTTATGTAAATATATTTTGCATGTCATTGTGTTCCGTACTGTCTTGCATCACACCACTGCCCTCTTTTTCCAGGGAGTGAATCCAAATATTCACTACTCCCTCCAGCCACTGTCGGCCAGCAGTAGCCTGTACCAAATTACTCTGGACGGGGTTGTGATTGCTAGGACCGACCGATTGAAAGCGTTTGACAGGCACATCTTTGAGGTAAGGGTCAAGAACAAAATGAATGTTCTTTTTTTTCAAGAAATTGGAAAGATTATTTGGTGATGAAAGTTATTGTACTAACCCTTTTGCTGTCTGGTTGGTTTTTGAAATGTGCTTTATGTTGATACTACTGAACCATTGCGTGATGATTTGGATTGTGTCCAACAGGTTGTGGCAGTGGATGAGGAGTCAGGTGACATTGCTACAGCCTCCTTAGACATAGAGGTCCTACAGAAAGGTCTTCAAGGTAGATGAAGTGGATCACTGACACATCATGTAAAACACACATAACACACTTAACCAAGAGAAAATACTTAAATAAGCAGTAATCGATCATTTCCATCGATCACAGAGAGTTTCCTTACAAAGCAAACAAAAATAGATTTCTTGTATGTAATATTGCATAACATACCAATGTGATTTAGGTATATCTAAAGCACATCTTTGTGGGTGTTGTTTAAATGTTATTATGGGATGTGTTTAATTTAACTGTAGAGGCCTTAATCTATCCCTTAATTGGTTAAGCTTCATTGTCTTGCTTTCTAACCTCCACTTACTGCATGTCTATAGCATTAAAATAGGCTCAGATAGGCAGGCAGCTGTACATGAAGCTAACAGCCTTATCTGTGCTCCCCCTGTTAGACGAAAGTAAAATATTTGCATCATACTTGTAGTAATCGGGCTTAAACGAATGTAAAACACAATGAGTGAAGGACTCTAAGGAGATTACTTAGGTACATAAATGATGACAACTAACTGCTGCCATCGACCGTTTCTACCCACAGTTCCACTGAGTCCATTTGGAGAGGAGAGGCTGTTTGGTGACATGTACACAAAGATGACTGGGGGTATCGCTGGAGGGATTTTACTGCTTTTAGTGGCAGCTCTGATTGCTATGCTGAGAATGGTCAGGAGAAAGAGAATGAAACAGGATACTGCTGTCCGAGGGGCAATCGCTATGGGAAAACACCCAAATGTGGTAAGGCTACACCCACATACATACTAAAAACACGTACACACACTTAAACATAATTTGCTTTGGCCGACATATTGTCTGATGTTTTAAACATGAGAAATCCTGTTAAAATATTAATAACCATCGTATTAATACATACATTAGCATGCCTACCATATTAACTGCAAGAAACACGGTGAAAACCACAGATCCAGCCAACTCAACATTACATTACATGATTCACAAGCAATACCAGCACCCCATAAGGATTCAGACCCTGACTGTGATGCCACAACATCATATTACATAATCACGTTACTAATATGGGGAATTGAACAATGTCAAATGAGTTGAAGCGTGTATGCAACGTTTTCCTCGTCTTCATCCTCTTTTTCTCCCCATCATGTTTGCTTGCTCACTAATGTTGCTTACAAAGAGTTTAAGTTGGTTCCAGATGGTGAGTGCTCATCCTCGCGCCACTTTAATATTCCCTTTTATTCATGTTGTGGCCGTGCATTGTGACTGTGACATATTAGTGTGACGTTGCTACATGAACAGAACTTCCACTGCTTGATTATGCAAATGGGATTGCTTTGAAAGTGTGGTGGGACACGGCGTGTGTTTAATGTTTGAGAACATACACCTTAATCACCTGCTAGTGCTAGTGTAAGAACAGCTGTGGTTTTGTTAACAGAGGGAGACGCTGGCCTGCTTATGTTCTCCAATGTTAAATGAAGGCTGAAAGTAAACAGATCTAAGCCGGCCAGGGTTCAATGCATTGTGGGACATAGCATAGAACTAGAGCGATATTATGTTTTGTCGACTCGTGATCGTTTCCAATGTGTCAAACAATGATTTTGAAACTGAGACCTTCAACCAAAAAAGCTGGACATGCACAAAGCAAAAAGAGACCCTGAAACCAAAGACGCCCCCTAAATGCCCTCTTTCCATGATCGACAGGTGAACTCGAGTCAACCCATGTCCCTGGTTGAAGAAGTGTCCTACCACAATGAGGCCTTTACAGGGGGTGATCCCTCGAGTCCAGGTGGCCTTCACGGAAGACAGGGGGTCTACACCAGAAAGCAGTCATTGCCCCTCCCACCCTCTCGCTGCTACAGTGAGCAGGGAGGCAGCTCCAGATCCACTGCTGGCATGCTGCCCATTCTAGTGATCCCTGAGCCCGTGCCCAGCCAACTAACAACCTCCCTGCACTCCCACTGCAATATAGCAGATGTAACCACCGGCAAGCAGTTTGGGAAGAAAGACGTGGGACCGGAGAGGGAAATCGAGAGAGGACCTGTCCTGGAAGATGAGATGTTTTCACAGGGGGGATCTTCAAAAGGTCTTGCAGTGTGTATTGAGCAGGAAGATGAAATCCCGCATGTAGAAGAAATCCACAGCAACACCACACAAACTGGCCAAATAACGGAGGCCAGAGCCAAAGCCATTGAGTATGGCGCAGACAACCCTTATACACGTTTGCCCACAGGGATTTATGACTCTGACACAGAGGAAGCAGTAACAGAGGACAATTCAAGTGAAAGGTAGCTCAAAAGAACCCATTAAGTGACAGAGAACCATAAACTACGAACTACAGACGCCAAACCAAACAACCCAATACAGCTCATCTACTGTGTGTAAGATGCGGTGGAAATGTTTGTGTTCCTCTCACAATTTGTCCTCATAATCAAGTGATTGTGCTAATATGCAGTTGCGACAATATTAATTCAAAATAGAGGAAATCCTTTCAAGCACTAAAGTGCTCCATAGACTCTACACCACATTACAGAAGCAGTGCTGGATTTGAATGAATCTATTCGATTGAATCTAATTCACTAGAAATACTGCACTTGGTATAAGCAGTTTAGTTAAAGATACTGGTTGTTGCTTCAATGTGCTGTTAATCATAAATTAATTCATTTACATAATCCAAACATTCATCTTTCATGCTACAGCACAAGGACAATTCAAAACAGGAGTCACCCTTGTGTGTTCTTAAACAGCTTGCACCATTGTGACATGAGAATAAGGTGAACTGTGTAATTAGGTCAGTGTTTTGCCATAGTAACCTTAAAACATCATTACGTTAAACAGAAAATTGTAAGGACGGAACAATGTCCTACTGCATCCCCATTGTATTATGTGGGATTTTAAATCAGAAATTTAAAATGTTTGTATTGCAAATGTAAATACATTTTTTTACTAAAAGTGTGGGGTTTGATGTTTTCTTTGTGAAGAATATACTGTATGTCCTCCCTGTGCATGAACCATTAAGACAGAGGTTGACCCACATGCTTTAATCAACCGTCCTAAGTGCCAATGTCCATCCTGTCAATCAAACATCCTGTCTGTCTTTGGGCTGAACAGTGACCACTGTAACATCCACTAGCCTGAATGACCGGACAAGCAGGGCTGTATGTTGAAAAAGATCCCTAAAGATGTTCAGCAGTGGGAGGAGAATATTCCTGACTGCCGTTGTCAAGCTGAGAAGCAAGCTGGCCAAAGGTTGGATGAGATGGCCCCCTAGTGCCCTAACTAATGGTAGGATAACCTGTTCCCCTAGCACCACCACTAGTCCCACCGTCATCACCTACAACAGGTAGAGAGAGACAAGTCAACTAAGCATGTGCTAAGTTTGGATCAACTGGCAAAGAATGATCAGAAATCTAAGACGTGTTAAGCTACATTATTGTTAAGACAACCGTCATGACCTGGCAATTAGCTTGAGTAGAACATAAATAAAGTCACCTTGATTATGTAGTGTGAGATCATGAGCAAGAACTCAATGACAAAGGTAAATGCCAAGATCAGGGGAAAGCTGACGACTTGGAAGATTCTACGCCAGCAGGTGTGCATCGTTTCTCTCAACCTGCAGAAAGAAACAAATCAAAATGGCCTTATCCATGACTCTGCTTCAGTGTAAATGCAATGTTGATTTTGCTTATTTGTTGTTGATTACTTTATAATCTCAATAAATGTGTTACATTTCCAAAACACGTATCCTTTCTTAGTTTCAGTCATGTAGTGAACGTAACTGAGAGTAGAGTGCAGTGAACTGGTAATTGAATAAATGTTGTAGCATGAAAAGGACTGGTCTGAGAAATGCTTATAGCGCTACAGTATCAAAAGACAAAAACTGAACACCAAGAAGTAGTAAAAAAAATCCGATCATGAAATGTATAAATGCAACTATACCTATGAATGGTACGGTCATATTTATCCTCTACAAGTCTGGATATATGACCTTTCAACGGGAATCTGCAGGAATCGCAATGTGCAGAATATTATAATCAGTTTGCAAATATTACTTTTCTTACAATTCTTACAAAAAGACATATAATTATACAATGAACAATTGTCGACTGATTAGCTTAGCTAGGTACCAAGTACATCTTGAGAAGACTAGAGGCTGCATCTATTGTGTGTTTAACCTGTCCCCTGAGTCGGTTGTGTTTGTCCTCTCACTTGCTGCTCTTTGTCTTTCCCCAGGCCCCAACTCTCCCCCGTCCTCCTCTCCAGACACCTTAAAGAAAACAAATCCATGCACGTACAAAACACACCAACACATCCTGGACTTGATTCACGATAACAACAAACAAGATGGCTCTTAAATGTTGTGCACAGTTGTGCAGATATTTCTATATTTTTGTCAAAAGCATTCAAGATATAGTTTAGATATACCTTTACATGTATATGCCAATACAATATAAAATGTTGGTGCTGATATGACTGATATAAAACAGATGAATTTGTGATATAAATAAATGCATTATGCATTGTGATGCATTAGAACCCAGTTTGAAATGATTTTCCTGTTGAGGTGTTGCGGATGTTTGCGATCCAAAGAGTTTGAGGTAGCTAAACCCAACTATACCCCAAGGTACATCTCTCTGCTGAAGAGCCGCTTGGGATTGCAGTCAAGATACCCATTACTGGAGTCCAACTTTACAAGGAGTTGTTGCAACTTGTCTTTCTTGAGAGAAAGACCTGCAAGAAACAAAATAAATATTCCACTAGATGACAAACCATGCGTTCATCATGTTGAATCTTTGTGTAAGCTCCTTTAGCTTATCTTAACCCAGCTAAAAAGGCAAAGGGATGTATTTTGTCCCAAGCTGACCTCTGACATGGCGCTGCTTCTGAGCCCTTTGCTGGGACAGGGCCTGCTCCTGCTTCATCAGGAGGTATGCCTGGTTGCTCAGTTCCTCACAAATGCCAAAAGTTACATTCTCTTCTTTTACTTTTCCACTGGTACTGGAATACACTTTTGAAATGTTTTAATTATACTGGTTTGATCCACATACTTTTTTAATTTAATGTCAAATAGTTTGAAGAAATCAAGAAAAGTCTCATGGCCTGCATTTGATGGTTGACTCACCTTCATCGATGGGCGTGAATGTGTCAATGAACTCATGGGATTCACTGACGCAAGAATTCCTGTCACTATCTGATGTGTCAATTGAAGGGTCAGGTGCACTTGGGCCTAAACCTAAGTGAGAAGGTGGACAGTGAAACAGATTGACACTGCTGAGATTGACGCTCTCACTCAGTCCACCTGCAGCTATGTTTGAACAAAGTGTGGCCATACTTTCAGTGACGTTTGGGCACACAAACACATTATTTATTTTACCGATGGCCAGATTGTAAGGATCCTCACACTGTTGCTTTGACTCCATGCTGCTGAACTCCGCATTCAGAGGCAAACAGTTGCTAAAACACCTAAGAATAAAAATATAAGAGGAATCAGTGATTACAGCAGGCAGTTAACTGTTGTAGATGTAATAAAGCATATCTGGTCAGTTCTAATGGCACATTGGAGATGATCTCATAATTACATAGACAGAATTTTGTGTAATTTTCCAATTCCATCCTTACCATCGTGTATTATTCGGACAACAAATCAGTACAAAGCTTGAGATCATCATCAACATGGTGGGAAGATTGGTGCTGGCTATAGAATATTTTAATTCTGATGTAAAATTTGCTTTTTAATCGTAAACACTCAACCCCATCTAGTGGCTGAAAAATACAATCAATTACTTTTGAGTGTTTCTCATTTTCTGAATGTCTTCAAAACTTTTGTTTTCGTTCTCCGGAAGAAAAATCAACAAAATCTTGTTTAGCCAGTGAATTGCAAGAATATCAGGTTACATGTTACAGGTTCCAGCTTGGTTTAAAAATGTACTTTAACCGCCCTCCACCTTCTTTCAGTTCACTAAAGTGCAGAAATTTAAAACTAAATTTTACTTGCTTCCTCCGATTTTTCCGGAAGGGAGGGACCTTTTCTAGTTCTGCAAACGCATCGCATTCATTTATACGGTTTCTTTAATAGCGATTTGGTGCGGTGTACCACACATTTTATGAAGATTACCTTTACGTTGTGACATAATTCTCCTTCGTTTATCCTATCCTACAGTGGTAAAACCAAGGTTGTTTACCTTGCTCACTGAAGAACACCTGAATGTTTGTGCGCACTTTTTTCACTCGTTCTCTCCGGCAGTTTGGGGAGGGGTGTCTTCTAGGGTGTTACTGTTTTTTGGTGGGGTAGACCAAATCGTTATCGTTGAAATAACTCGATTGGAATTGGTCTTGGAATTGCAGTCATACAGGTGAGTGCACTCATTTGAATACCGGTAACCTGTGGTCGTAGGATCGAATGCTTATTTGTTAACTGTTTAATGTCTTTGGTAGTACCTCCCCTTGGTTATGGTACATGTACATTTACTGTGCTAAAACGGCACAAAACATATCAAGGAGGGATCTCAGTAGTTCAAGACCACCATAGAAGTTTTCCAAGCATTAGTCTATTGCATCACTGAATTTTGTTCCGTTGTCGAGCTCACTTGCTTTCTCTGTCCTTGCTCCCATCATGTTTACTTTGTCCCTCTCTCCATACCTTTGACACTATTTAATATGTTCATCTTGAACCCCCATATAACAACCTGTTACACTTATTCCTGACAGTTATTTTGCACCATGAGTGTCCACCCCCGGAGGATCCGTCTAAAGCCTTGGTTACTGGCCCAGGTGAACAGCGGACACTACCCTGGCCTGCAGTGGCTCAATCCCGATCAACGACTGTTCCAGATCCCTTGGAGACACGCAACACGCCATCTGCCTATGTCTGAGGAGGAGAATACCATATTTAAGGTAACATTCCATCACACCATTTATGTAAATACTTGAAAAGTAAGGCTGGGTAAATTGTGTTGTCTTAATATGACTGTTGGCTAAGTGATACATTCCAAGACAAAAGATCTAGGACACCTCAGTTTCATATAATAAAATGTTGCCCACTTTCAAGCTGAGGTATGGCATTTCAACAAAGTATTTTAACTTTGTTATTTATCGTATACTAACACTTTACACTAATGGGATGATTTCCTGACACTATGGTGCTGAAGGAAAATGACAGACATGCTGTTCAACACAAACGAGACACACGTAAAAGCTGAAAATATAACCGTTTTAGGTTCAAACCATGTGATGCCAACTTCCTCAGGCTTCGCTTTTGCATGCTAGCTTTGGTTTCATTTCACTGTTTCTAAAGTGCGATCCCACTTTGGGATTTCCTGACCCTTTCACCTCACATGTTCTGCAACTAAAGGGCCGGTTCTGTTTGCAGTTTCACATTGTTTCCACCTGACTAATGTTGCTGTTTAAAGTATGATAATATGCTACTCTTAATACTTGCATTTGTTGTCTTTTTATAATATGTAATGAACCTACCATTAGTTGGGATTGTAGCGTCCATTGTCACCCAATTATCTTGGCTGTGGCCTGCAGGCATGGGCTCTGGAGACTGGAAAGTACCAGGAGGGCCTTGATGATCCTGATCCAGCTAAATGGAAGGCCAACCTCCGCTGTGCTCTCAACAAGAGTCGTGAATTCAAACTCAAATAAGAAGGAACCAAAGAGACCACATGACATCCATACAAAATCTATGAATTTTGCGATCAGTCATGCAAATGAGGGAGTTGTGTGGGGGGGTGGGAGGGTGGGTGGGTGAATACCTGGAACACATGTTACTGAACCCGTAGTTTTGATGATTTCCAAATGTTTAGTAGTTTCCATTTTATTTGGTTTCAGATGCTGTTGAGGAAGAAGATGAGGAGGTGAGGCCAAATATTTGGAAAATATTTGGAATAGAAAACGTTAATAGCTTTTTAACCCTATATCCACACAAAATTATAGCGAGAACCTTTTTTTCTTTTCAGATGCCAAATATTACTGATCTCTCAATTGGTAAGAAACTTTTTTTAAGAACACCCAACCTATGTTACAATAAATACCTAAAACAAAAAAATAATAATTGAACAAAACTCAAAACAAATCTCTCACTTTCAGACTCCAGGATAAGTGACATCTCTTTCCCAGCATTCCCTGTACACAGGGGAAATGTCAATTTCAGCTCCTCTACAAATGGCAGATTTGATAATGGCCAACTTATCCAATTGCCCCTCCTTCAAGACAGCATGCATGTCAATTCCATGGCGACAGACCTCCCTAGGTCTGTCCCTGAATTTCCTGGCCAGGTTCAACTTGATCGTGGGGGATTTCTTACAACCCCTGGCCACCCAGAGATCAAGATGGAAATGCCCTCTATGTCTGTCTCTGTTGCCACTGCGCCCCCTGTTCCCGTCTCCATGGATGCCAGCCTTATGCCAGATGTTCAAAACCAGGGGGAGGCTCAAGCGCAACCCTGGAAGTACGACCTCCTCAATAGCCTGCCCTGTGAGTACAGTGACCAGTCTGTCATTAAGCTGGGGAGAAGCACCATTACACTTTGACATGGGGTATCCCTTGACTTTGTTGTTCTAAAAACAATACATGTGTGCCCAGTCATTGCAATTCCATATCATATCGTTTCGTTTGTATTTTAATAGTTTTTTTCAAAACAAGGGATTAAACGTTTGGGAGAAAGAAAGAGGGCGGGTATAGAGTACGGACATGGGGGCAAAGGTGGATAGTCCAGGTTTAGTTGACGATTAATAACCTTCTTATTGAAAAGATTCTGACAGATTTCTGGGCAGATAAACGTTCCTCTGACAACCTGTATTATATAGAACAGTCACTTTGCTGTCATACCTGAAGGGCTTTGCTTGGCATGGGATTTGAAATGGTCCTTGTTTAGTTTGCAAAGCAATTATAAAGATTATTGGGATTTTCTGATGAGATTTAAAGACGTATCCTCCTAGTAAAATACCCATCTATCATCCACACTGGTCCAGTCTGTCACACCCGTCTGTTACTTCACACTGGATTAACAGTTGAAGGTGTGGTAAATGGTTTGACTGGTTTAATGTATTGTGTGTATTTATCGTGAGCCCATAAAATTAGCTACATTCTTGTGTAATGTAATAACGTATGAGACCCCTTTCAGACATGGAATAAAACAGAAGTCTGCTTTTATTGTATGAGAAATAAGCACTGGTTTCAGGAGGGCTAGGTTGGTTATTATGTCAAGATGTGGCTCCTTTTTCTCCATCATTTCTTCATGTCTACTTTGTACAATGAGAATCATGTGACTTAAATGAGACGCCTTCAAAACATTACAGTAAAATTATATTTCCAAGAGTGTTGTTTTCCGGATTGTACCCGTCCTAAATATTACTCTTTACACAGATAAGACTGTTGCCTGAATATATATATATATACACACACACACTGTTTCACAGAGAAAGAATCAATATGGGAACAGTTCTATATATTCTAAGCCCCTAAATCGTCCAGTCGAAAAGTTATTAATGACAGTAAGTGTTTTATTTTCATCTGCCTAAAAATGTGTTAGCACAATACAAAACAGATTACAAAGAACAACTTTGTTTGTTTTCCCCTCTGTTGTATTGCTTTTATAGACTCCCTGAAGTTGTATGATAACCTAGAGAGAACCTTGAAACAGTCTAAACTAGATAACAACCGTGCAACATGCTCACTTTCCCCTGTGTAATGCCACTCAAGGTTTTATGCTATCTTATATTGATATATTTGAAAGCATTGACACAACTTGGACCTTTTTCATTTAAACCCTCAGACATGGTCATGACACAATTCCTTACAATAGTAGAAATAATCGACCAATAGTAGAAATAATCGGTTAAAAGCAGATCGGAATTGATTGAAATATTGGTGTGCCCTTTTCAAATTGGATTATGAACTTTAAAGGAAGATACAAAACAATAGAGAGAAATGGAAATGTGCATCTCTTATTAGTTTAATTTGCCAGATACAAACGAATGATTGTGATACATATGTACGTGGTTCTCCCAGGCAATGGAATTTGACTACTCAGCCACGAAGAAACAAAAGTTGCATAATCTCACTTCTCTCTCTGGTGTCACAGTGACTGATCTGGATCTCAAGTTCCAATACCGGGGTCGCACAGTGGGCTCCCAGATGGTCAGCAACCCCCAAGGCTGCAGACTGTACTACGGGCACCTGGAGCCCACCCCAGAGCAGGTTGACCTCTTTGGCCCCGTCACCCTCAACCAGGTCCTTTTCCCTGGAGCCACAGATATCCAGAATGAGAAGCAGCGGTTCTACACGGAACACCTGCTGGATGTGATGGACCGAGGCTTGATTCTTGAGATCTGTCAGCAGGACATCTACGCCATCCGCCTGTGCCAGTGTAAAGTGTTCTGGTCAGGGCCGGGAGTGGCAGAACAAGGCCCGCCCAACCCGATGGAGCGGGAGAAGAAAATCAAAGTGTTCAGCCTCAATAACTTTCTGCATGGTGAGCTACCCTGTAGACAGCAACATTAATTCAAAGAACTCAGAAAGATACACATATTTATTCTGAGTATGATGTCATTGCATGAGTTTAATAGAATTAAGAGTAACAACAGTTGGAGCTGAACTTTGTACGGTACATGTGAGTAGTTTTTTGTGAGTGATTATTTTCATTTCCTCCTTTATTACGCACATATAAACAGGGCTCATCCTATACCAGAAGGGTGAAGCTCCCAACCCTCCCCCATTTGAGCTCTGCTTCTGCTTTGGAGAGGACTGGCCAGACCGGAAACCTAAGGAAAAGAAGCTCATCATTGTCCAGGTCAGTTTTGTGTGTGTGTGTGTCATTGCTCTGCTCTGGAGGCATGCTTTGACATGTCTACAGTGAGATGTTACATGTAAAATAACTCTCAAAATAAAGCCAAGGCAAGTCATGTTGTGCTATATCACCTTTGAGAATAAACATTTTGTTTGCAACAACTTAAAGTAGAAAAAAGGATTTACTTTAATGTACAAATTGCAATTCACCCATTCAACTTACTCACATTCTCTATAGGATAACACTCACACCACAATTGATAACATCTCACCTATCAGATTCTAAGCTTAAACTATTTTCATGTAATGGAATATAACAGACACCATCTCCCTTTGAAATAAGATACAACCAGACTTATTAACTTTTCTTCTTTCGTGCAGGTGGTCCCTGTGGTTGCACGAATCCTGACGGAGATGTTCTCTGGAGAACTCAACTGGTCCACTGACAGCATTCGACTGCAGATCTCCAACCCGGACGTGAAGGACCACACCGTGGAGCAGTTTAAGGAGTTGCAGCGGCTCCTTCAGAGCCAGCATGTCCAGGGCCCCTGGGCCACAAATTGACCCTGAACAAGGGGCCACATCTCCCTACCAGTCCCTGCTGCATGGCTTCTCAGACAAGGAATTGTGCTCCTGTCACATGGAGTGAACAATGAACCTCATATTGTAAAGCTGCGAAAAGGGCCTATCCAATTTATGAATACAACACTCAAGTACTCTCCAGGATTCGGTCAGCAATAACCTGACTGGCAAATGTATATGCATACTCAGACCATTGTGTTTGAACCAAAATGAGCTAATGTTCAAATTTTGTAACCCCTAAACAGGATCTGGTTTTGTTAAGATTTCAATGCCATTGCAGTATTTATTTCTGGTGTTAGGTATTGGGCATTGCTCATTGTCTCTTGTGTAATACAAAGGTATGTCTTTGCATATCCACTAGAAAGTTGAGTGCAACTATGCTGTATCTTGTTGACTCCGTTACTGTTTCCTTTTCCACAATAGACGCTGCTGCTATGGTGCCAAAAATAGGATGTTGAAAGCCATGTACATTGTCATGTCATCACATTGGAATGTTGTTTAATAAATACATGATATGCATACATTTATGGTGAAATTATTTTTTAATCTAAAAAATTACAGAGTGATGTGACATGATGAAAGTATATCGACAAACTAAAACAAACATACCGAAATATGGGCTCCCATTCTCCACTTTAGGTAAGGTCAAGACATTACCTGCAGTACAGAAACCTTTAAACATTAGATTTTAAATACAATAAATTCAAAATCTTAACACCCCACTAAGAAAGGCTGGCATCTAGGCCCCTGTCAGCAACAATGCATGCCTGTTGAAATGCAATGCAAACAAATGTTCCTGGCCTTAAACACAAACACCGTCTGTTTGGCTTGAAAACAAAAAACAAGGAATTAATGACATCAGCTTACCCTGGGGCAGGACTTAACTGACATTACCTCAGCAAT
Source organism: Galaxias rostratus (assembly GCA_036024795.1). Lineage (NCBI taxonomy): Eukaryota > Metazoa > Chordata > Actinopteri > Galaxiiformes > Galaxiidae > Galaxias > Galaxias rostratus. Next base: position 8,736 of record JAVQJS010071262.1, on the reverse strand, counting down.
GCTGTGGCTATACACATCCAAATAGGATTTAGATTACTTTAATCGGGTGATTGATCACTGTCTGGTGTGTTCCAACTCTACAAATATTTAGCTCTGTGTGAACTTGCTGGCAGTGACGAAAAAAAGTGAAAGCTACCTGATACATTGATTAAGTGTTCTTGTGTTAGGCTATTCTATTTCTGCAACAAAAGCCACCCTGCTAAACTGGTTTCCCAAGAGAAGAGGAGAAAGTCGGGGGTCTATGTGGAAGACCAAAAGGTTTCATACAAGACAAGCCAAAAGACGATACTCAAACAAGAGAAATGTTTGTTCCTCACAGTTGTCTTTATTGTTCACAACAGGGCTACATCGCCGATGGTGTCTACCTTCCCCAAGTATGGATGATACCAGTTGGAAGAACAAAAAAAAATTTGCCGGAGTCCATTCGGCCTATGCCTCTCTTTCCGAAATAACAATAAAACTCCAGCCAACACGTTAAAAAGGTCAAAGGTGACGCCAAATTTTCAAGCATTCCCCTTCCACCATTTCCTAAATGCCCCTCCACAGGCACTGGCAGCCATTTTCTGAAGGGCATCATGGGTTCGCTATTCTTTTTTTCATATGGCACGGACAGCAAGACCATGTTAAAGTTCTAAAGACACGTCCATGAAAATAAATCATTTCTTAATTTTTTAAAAACTTACAAGTCTTTTTTGATGCATTATGAATTGCAACCAGGCACATCCTTTGTTTTTTTTTCTTTGTCGTTTCGTTGTTCTTTTAGATGGTGGATCCTGTAGAAATCCAACTGACGCAGAACTAATCCATTACAGTCCGTTGAGTCGGTGAACGTCCCTCCTCCTTTGGCCTACCCCCATCCCGCCTTCTGGTGACCCTGGTGCCCCTTTGAACGGCGACGGAGGGTCAGGGTATGTAGAGGAAGGCAAAAGGGGGGGCCTCCTCCTTTCACTCAATGCACACTTAATTTCACCCTGTAACTCCAATCAGAGCATGATGCGTCGTTGTATTGGCTTTCCACAGTGCCAAGTCTCGCCATCCTTCCAGGAGGAGGTCCCTTTCGGTTCCTGTCTGCAGTCCTCAGCTTCTTTGCCGTCACCTCTGAACACTTGCGAACAAAAGATTTAACCTGTGGCAGAAGGAAAAAAGTTAAGGTCTATGATTGAAAAACAAGCAATATTAGCAAATGAGCTTGTTTCATAGAAAAGGGGAAGTAACAGACACCTAAAATGTCGCCTTCCCAAGACCAACTAAGTGACTTCTGCAATTCTGGTCAGTGCAGGAACCAAACCCTGGACTGTACCTGGTGTACTGGCAGAGTTCTTTGGGGCGTGGCTATCGGAACAATCGGGTGAACTCTCGGATGGCCCAGCACACTTGTTTGCACTCCTCTGCACTAGAAACGAAACAAAGGTGAACACATTAAGAGCCATCACATGAAAACAGTCAAGTCTGTGTTACGAAAACAGTCTGTGTGATATAGAAAGATTACTTCAGACGGTTTATATTTTGAAACTGTCGGGAGAACATTCTGTTTTGTCACACTCATATTTTTAAATCTTGTAAACCGGGTGAGCCTGAATGCACTGTGGCGAATCGCTGCTGGGTTTTCCCCTACTTCTCCAGAGCTCACAGCAAACCTGTTGCAGCTTGTGCAGGCATGTTCCTCTATAACCCAAACCCACACCACTACCGCCGCCACAGATCGAATGGTTATGCCGACCTCGGCCAGCAGTGGGGGCCAGTCGTGAACTCTGCATCTTAAACCAGAGAGTGTGAGTGTATGTGTGTGGTGCTGATGCCATGCTCACCTGGTGACCTGCTTGTGGAAATCTGTGAGTTGTTTGTGTGTGACCGTCACCGCCCCTCCTGAAGTCTCCTTGGGAAGTCCCTTAAGTGCATTCTCCAGCCAGCGGCAGAACGTCTGGAAAACAGCAGAAAAGCGAGGAAAGCTCTTAGTTGTGCAACCTCTTGAAGAGGAAGAGAGACACAAAGCAACTCAAAACCACACTTCCTCCCTAATAGTGACTACATCATTTGTCCAGCACTTTCCTCAATAATGTTACAAAGTGCTTTAACACTACCACTGATTATTAATGCAGAACCAGAACCAAATTAAAGAAAGTTCAACAAAAAAAACTACAATGGATTGCACAAATTATTTAAAAACGGATAAAAACAAAACCTTTCATTGAAATATAAAAAAAAACTAATAAAAAGGTTTTTATTCTCAATCCAACGTTAACGTTAATCAAATGCTAGTTTTTAAAAGTGGGTCTCTGGTAAGCATTTAAATGAAATTTCGGAGCCAATCTTTCTGTACACCGTTGACATTCCTGGTTGGAATAAAGGGTGTGTGTGTGTGTGTGTGTGTCACTGACTAAAGGGCCACTCACAGGCCTGTTGAACACCATGATCTCCCAGAGCACCTCGGCCACGTCGGGGAGGGTGTAGGGCGGCAGGCAGAAGCAGCACGTGTGCATCAGCTGGGTAACCAACTGCTGCCCGTGCTGCTCCATGGCCTGCCCGATCAACTGCTTCCGCACCTCAAAGTCGTCCTCGTGCTGCAACACAGAACAGGGCCCCCAACTGGAGATGACGACACACTCAGAACAAACCTTGACGCACTCGGCTAAGAGCTGCTTACATAGTAAGGAAAATTGGCCAGTGTGGCTTTGCGACCTACGTAACGGACACGTGATAGACAATCTCAATGCCGGTCAAACAGAGACACCTTCGATGCCCTGTGACCGCTCACGAGCCAGGTGACGTGACTCACGTCGTTGCTGACTCCTGTGTGGATGAGGTCTCGGACAAACTTCATGACGCTGCAGTTGGCGTCCCGGTGGTCCAGCGTGGTGGCGGCGATGGCACACTGAATGATGTGCACGATGATGCTACTGCTAAGCAATGTGACTGGGCTACGCTGAACAAACCTATGGAGAGACAGAGAACACTTTAGGAGCACATAACCAGACCTTAGACTGTTCCAAGCACTTTAAATACACCCCTCCGCCACCGAGTAAAGCCGAGGGCCAGGGGGAGAGGAGCCGGTGGGTACCTGGTGGCCAGCCGGAAGAGGTCGTCCACCGTGTCGGGGTGGTTACGGAGGCCGTTGGGCTGCTCCAACAGCTGGAAGGTGGGCATGCACAGGGCCTATGACACAAAGGAAGGAACAACGTTGTTAGAGCCCACCAGAATGTAAGCACACACGCCAAACCTTTAGAGCGGTTACTAGTGTGTGTGTGTGTGTGTGTGTGTGTGTGCATTACCTGCAGCATATCCAGCAGTCCCTGTCTGCAGCCTTCCTCCATGCCATACTCGTCCACCAGGATGCTGCCCAGGTACAGGAAGCAGGAGTGAGGGTACACCTGGTACACACTCACCATCTGAAACGCATATTGGCAGGTTACGCACACGGTACATGCAGACCACGTCCTACGTTCTCAAACCAGAAAGGCAAGCACGCCCACCTGTGTGACCAGCGGCTGCAGTAGCGAGGCGGATCCCTTCCCCACGCAGCGCACAGCGAATCGGAGGCAGCGACAGCAGCGCTCCACAATGCGGTTGTCAGCCTGGTGTTTGTTTAGGGTCTCAGACAACACTGGCCAGATCTACAGAGACGAGACAGAGAGAGGGTGCCCGTCAGCCAACAAACAACACATGAACTAAAGGTGCACTATTACACTGGAGTAATTCCAATCAATCACTGTCTTTTTTTGATGATCACGCGCTGAGAAAAGGAAGGGAAACACGACCTCTTGGATGACTTTCTGGCAGGGATGTGTCTGTCCGTTCTCCACGATAGGGTTTGTGTGTCTACGAAAAGAAAATAAATGCAACATCAGTGACCCATGTCAAAAGGTTCCTAACGCATGTGGTCTTATATTTGGCAACGCAAGTTCCTACTTCATAAGGAACTAGGTGTAGTCCGACAAACGTCTTTTCTGTTATTTGAACAACCCAAATCATACAGCTAGACATACCGGAAGATGACGGCTAGTCTGTCGAGCCAGACGGTGGGGTCAGATGCTTTACCGTTGCTAGGGTCCTGAGCAAGAAGCTGACCGGGGACAAACAAAAACACAAGGTTTGACATTCTCCGCTCTCCATGGGTTTGGAATTGGATTATTCCTCTCCCCAGACCGACTAACCTTTTTCAGGGCCATGACCTGCACGGCACACAGGTCGCTCAAGCACTCGGCTATCTTCTCCAGGGGCAGGCGGGCCAGAACCAGAGCAGTGCCTGGCGAACGAAGAGAGGACACCTTATAAACAGGAAGTGACTTGTATAGAAAAGAAAGAATCCGAGGAGTCAGGAGTGATACAAACATGCACTTTTATGAATGTTAGGGAAAACCAATCAGGACGGGTCGGAGGCTAGTGGCGATGTGGTCAGCTACCTTTAAGCAGGCCTACGGCTGCCTCGGTGGAGAGGGCGAAGGAGTCCAGGGCCCTGGCGATGTCCAGCAGCCCCTGGAAGTGCTGGGCCATGTGGTCTCGGCACACGGAGCAGATGTTGTGGATGGCCTTGGCGGCCACCGACGCCAGGGGCTTCTCCCTCAGGCCCTTCATCAGGTAGTTCAGCACCGGGTCTGAGGGAGGATTTGGACAAGCATTCTTTACTTAGTCCACACTGAACAATTTTTGTTACGTATAAGGTCACATTTTCGCAATTACTTTTTGTTTAGTTTTTGTCAAGATTTTGTTGTGTAGTGGTGAGTTTTAATTTTTGTAAGATTTTCATCAATGTTTTAGTCCTGGCTCTTATGGGGAATGAACATAATAATCTCACGTTGCATTTCTAACCATGCAAACACGTGAACAGTTGGCTACATGAAGTGCCCTACGCAAGACGGCAGTGGCGGATGTAAAAAAGAACTATCATCAATCTGGCTAATCTGAATGATGAATTTACCACAGCTCTGAAGTTAGGGTCACTGCTTTGAATCATCATTTGTATTTACAGTTACTTAGGCAGACAAGGTTTTAACTAGCTTTGGAGCTCCAACAAGGTTACGCTACCTTGTTCAAATTAAACTGCTGGTCTTGCTTTTGCTACAAATGGCCCGAACATACAGATGCAGAGCAGGGCAAAGTAATCTTCAAATGAGTAAGATGCGTGAAGGCAAGGAGAATGTGTTATGAAATGAAATGAATGGTTAAAAAGGAAAACAAATGCCTAGAGACAGCAACTTTGATCCAAGTTGTCCGCCTGAACAAAGCCAGCTATTTGGTCTAGTCTTAATTTATCAGGTTCAAACGATTGCACAGCACTGGAGAACCAAGAAATAGGACGATTGTGGGAAAACGCAGCCGCCAAATTGTTCCAGTATGACAAGATGAACGTGGAGGTGTTTTTGTTTTTGTGCCAAATTACACTTCACTTAAATGCTTCATTTAACAAAGTATTAAAGGGGTACATTTGAGCTTAGTAAAAGGGGACAATAAAAAGCAAAAATGGGAAGGTATTCATCCGGCTGTCAGGCACAGTAGCACACTAGAATAGCAACTAGCTAAACCGGTAACCAAACAGGTCTTACACAAGATGGAGGAAAACATGTACCGTGAACAGCAACAAACTGTAACAGTGTTGGGGTTATTCCAGGGTATCTGGAGCCTGTACCTAGGAAGCGGGGGTTACGGTCCACCACCTCGCTCATCTCCCCCACCAGCTCGATGCTGGTGTAGCGCACGGCGATGTGGACCGTCTCTGGCAGCATCACCACCTGCTCCAACACCTCCGTCAGCGTGGGGTTATTCTCACTGCCCGGGGAGGGAGGGGTTTAGAGGTTACACGCACACCCGTGGTGAGGTAAGAAGTAGTCCCACGCCAACTGTCACACATCAACATCCATCACCACGGCAATTAGAGCGAATAGGGAGCCACTCACGGGTCTACACTCTTGGCGATGGCAGCCATGATGAAGAGGACGGCCTCTGTCACTTCCCACGGGGGGTTTCCTTCTTTAAGAGTGGAGTACAGCTGGGAGTCGGAAAGGAGGAGAGGGGATAAAGGATGTGAAACCCCATGTCAACACAGCCCCCGCCAATTTAATTTCCCCCTTCATTAGAGCTTCTATCTGAAGTACCTGAGAAAAACATTCCATGGAGCCCACAAGGAAGATGACGTCTTTGACCAGATCAGACACTCTCATCCGAAACTCCCCAAAGTCATCTGTGTCCTCGGGGATCCCCTCCTAAGGGTCAAACAAAACCACAATTAAAGAAGACAATATCCAAGTGATCGGTCAGACATGTGAGACTTTCCACGGGGGGAAACCCCTGATGGTGTGGGGGGGGGTCGTACGTGGTCCGAGTCCAGTTGGCAGTGGCGGGCCAGGCCGTGCAGCAGTCTCTGGATGTAGGGCCTGAAGATACCGTGGAGCGCCGGGTCATTCGTTTTATACAGGTGCTCTCCCAGACGATACCAGAAGTTAAAGGAGATCTCCACCACCTGGAACAAGTTGCAGAGTTGAACACTTTGAATGCAACACTATGCAAAAATTATCAGTAAAACAATTGACTTCATCAAGAATGCCTCAGTAGGGAGCACACCTCGTATTGGGGGTGTCCCGCACATATGAGGAGTAGTTCCAGCGTACGCAGGTCACCCATCCCCTGACCAGGGCTTCTCACTGTGATCTCCAGGAACGTCTCACACAACTCCGTGAAAATCCTACAATAGTTTAGCACTCTGGAAGACGGGGAAAAGGACAGGGCATGTGAGGGGCAAGGGTGACTCACACAAAGTCACGTTAAGGTGGGGACATTTCTTAGTTTGAATCAAGTGGGCCACAGCAGTGATGGAACAAGTCAAGTGAAATGGGAGCCACAAGGTGAGCACTTGGGAGCCTCTTTGCAGCCGATGAGGCTGAGACGACTTTATGAGAGTCTAAAGTTTGCATGTGTGCGTGTATTTGTATGGGCTTACTTGTCAAGGTCCTCCCGCGCCACTGCCATGTGATAGGCTGTCTCCAGCGTGAGTACTCCCTGGAAGAGCTGCAGAGCCAGGGCCATGTTGGTGTCCACATTCTCTATGGCGTACAGAGCAGAGCACACACAGTCCGATGCTGCTTCATGGAGGTTGGTGGGGGTCTCGTCCCTTTGCTGCAGAAACATGACAATGCAACAGAAGAGGAGATACACAGATGCTTTTAATCACTCTCTGAATCATCTGAAAGGCAAATGATCTATATCCTATAATACAGAAATCTGGATGTGACGCTTGTGAAGAGAGGTATTCAATATTAAAATATTGCAAGAATTAAAGTATTTGGGGGAAATCCTTATGTGAGCAGAGAGAGGGCAGGGCAGAGAGGGAAGCACAGGTACTGACCAGCACTTGGAACAGGACCATGAGAAGCTGGTTGTTGGCCATAAAGTTACTGTCCAGGACGCCCAGGTTGAACCAGCTGCCCAGACAGCGGAACACTTTAATCAGCATCTTCTCGTTGTCACCGGTCTTCTCCACACACGACGCCTGAAGGGAACAGTACACCAGTTGTCAAAACGCTGACTCACCAAAACACACGACGACAAGTCACACGCAAGGGCAGGTAGGCTGAGAAACCATAAAGCAAAAACAAACAGGCTCTATATCTTCACCATGGTCACAAGAAAGGGATTCAAAGTGACTTAGACCTCGGATGTGCTATCAGTCATTTGGAAGGACCCGTTGGCTGTCTACTTTTAAAGCACGAACACAAAGACATTCCTGTAAATGAGCCAATGGATGGACAAAAAAAGGACCGGACGACTAGAAGAGCTAGATATAGGGGACCCATTTCTCACCAGCAGGGTCACCACAGTTCCAGAATAATAGGCGAGGTCTTCGATTATTTCGGTCCGGCGATTGGCTCCAATGCGCAATGAACGGCTGTGGACCTCCTCGGGTAGCACCGTCAAAATCTCAATCAGGAACGTCATTGAACTGACGTCATTATTGTACCTTTAGGCAGGAGCAGAGGAGGGGAGTTTATAAACACGAAGAGGTTCTTCCATTGTTAGATGCAAGTGAAATGAACTGTTATCAGTTGTGACAAAGCTGTGGGGTACTTAAGTGTACAGGGGAGGTCTTACTTTTCAATAAGAGTGTGAACGCAACCCTTCCAAGAGGCCATCTGAAGAGCTAGATCTGCAATTGCCAGAGCGAGCTGAAATAATTTAAAATTAAGAGGAGGACAAGAAAAAAAACGCAATCATAACTAATAAGAAGATATAAATTACATTTAAAACATTGTCTGAAAATACTCTTTCTGCTTCCACAACTCAACCACAACAGCCAAAAAGAAAATTTGGTATGTAGTGCACTGGGACATTTAGATAGACAATGTTTGATTCCCAAACACCTGGGGTAGAAACACACTAAAAAGGGGAAAGAGTGCAGAGTCCCCAAACAAAAACACTGATTCCTGGTATACAACAAAACAGGCAAATCTACATGGTCCTAATGAAGGAACAGGAGGTACCTGGGTTACGATGATGGGGGAGAGGTCTTTGAGGTTCTGAATATGTGAGAGCAGTGAATCCCGCAGGGCAATGTGAGTTTCTGAGGGCAGCTCGAAGAATGATGTCTGGATTTTCATTTTCATTGTCTGTGCAGCAAAGTAGCAAGACTCAACATCCTGCTTTAGCTGAAGGAGCTGGTCTGATATCTCCCATGCATACATCTGTGAAAAAATTGTGAGGGTACATGTAACATTTTGCAGTTGGCAAGTAACTGTTTTTCAGTAACAA
>JAVQJS010071200.1:0-14502 GCA_036024795.1 Galaxias rostratus | reverse complement strand
TGGCAGGCAAACAATTGCAAAACAATTCATTCAGATGTTGTGTGTGTGTGTGCGTGCGTGTGTGTGTGTGTGTGTGTGTGTGTGTGTGTGTGTGTGTGTGTGTGTGTGTGTGTGTGTGTGTGTGTGTGTGTGTGTGCGTGTGTACAGGTCATAGTAGGTGTGTGGAAGCTCTGGTAACATGGGGAGCTGACGTGGATATGGACATTCCTCACCTTGGCACGCCGCTCTACATTGCCTGTGTCTACCAGCAGATTGAATGTGCAAGGAGGCTTCTTAGAGAAGGTGAGGCTAACCCCACTTCACTGCTGCCACTTTGAATCACACAAGTCTTAAACTGATTTCACCATGATAGGGACGGTATGTCAATTACTTTTTTATCCACTCCAGACCAAAGTAATAAACTTTTCTGCCATTCAGGGGCAAATGTACATAAAGGAAGATACACAGACTCACCGCTACACGGAGCCGCCGAAAAAGACTGCACAGCCATAGCAAAGCTCCTCTTGGACTTTGGAGCGGACATCAACATCAGGAACCTGGAGTTTCAGAGAGCCATAGAGCTTACTCCCCCTGGGAGTCTGACAGAAGGATTCCTTCTTGTGTATGAAGGTTAGACAGATGCATACAAACAGTAAATGATGATCTACAACAAATGTGTGTTTTAGATAGGCTAGCAATTAAACTGTGTGATGGTCTGGAAATTGCATTTACATTTGGGACCACTTTTTGCAACCGTCTTCTGTTTTCCTCAGCCACGCCTCGTCTGCTGAGTCAGCTGTGCCGTCAAAGCATCCGAGAGTGTGTGGGCCGCAAAAGACTCTACCTAATCTCCCACCTGCCCCTGCCCAACACCCTCAGAAAATACCTGCAGTACAGATAATGACAGTCATCCTCATCACAATGCATCACTTTTTCTTTCTTTCTTTTAATTTTTTCAAGAAACAAATGCCTGAGAGAGGACATGGTTTTGCAGCAGTTTTTCCACTCTGTTAAGAGTACCTGACTTACTTGCTGGTATATCGATGTTTGCTATTGGTCTGGGTTTGATACTGCACTGCAAATTATCAAAGGTTTAGAATAATTTATCTAATTTACGTGATGTTAAAAGGTATATTGAATAAATGCATGCAAAGGCTGTACCACTTTAGTTAATGAGTTATGAGCTAAAATGTGATAAATCAGAGTTTAAAAAGGTGTGAATAAACGTTTTTTATAAACCATATTATATTTGATGATTATATTTAGCGTCAACTTTATTTCTGGAGCTATCTTCTATGCCACTAGATGGCGGCAAAGGCAAATCTCCTTCCACAACTTGATCTATCGTGTTAGCAGGTAGTTCAAAGAAGACATTTTGTTGCCATGGAACTGTAAACAATACGCCAAACAAAAATAAGGTTAGCTAATTAGGTGCCGTATGAATGATACTGCTATCGGATTTATTGCATCATAGATCTTAGACGAAAAATCCGAAGTGGGCGTATACAATAACAGAACAATATTTTTCCAATGACCAAAGCTCTTCTATTAGAAGTTACTGAATTGTTTCTAATCAAGCTAGCTGGCAACAACTAGCATTCATGACTTATGCACAGCCTCCTAAAAAGAGTGGACTGCCCCGAGAGGTCCTGAAATGGCTGCAAAGCCTTGATTTGTCATGTTCTCCAAAGAATGTGCGCAGGTAAAGTTTGGCCTGAAGCAGCCTAATCACTGGATTTGATGGTTAGCTACATCATGATTTACAAAAGGCTTATGTTAAAAACATTCAATGTATTGTTTCTTTTAAGTTAATAAAGTTATCAAATGTAGATACAGCTTGCATATATTAGTAAATAAGGCATCATTAACATGACAGGTGGATAGGTTAACTAGGGTCATTTTCAGATTATTCTTTTACTCCCTAATAAACCTTACTTTTTTTGTCCCTTAGAGATTTTTCTAATGGCTACACTGTAGCAGAAATATTTTCCTTGTATTACCCAGATGACTTCAAAATGCACTCCTATGATAATGGGACATCACTTAAAACAAAGCAGGGTAACTGGACCCTGATAGAGAGGGTAAGGGCAAGGAAGGCGTGACACAGGGAGATGTATCAGCACTAAAGCACAACATCTCTCAAGTATAGCCATGTCACAAGCGTGTGCTCACACACAATTGCCGCGTATTATAACTATTATTTATCTATGAAAAGGTAACCGGGAACTGTCATTCTTATCCTAGCCATGTCTGTTCATGGAACGTGTCTTCAGTTTCTCCAGAAGCTGAGTACCAACCTGCTGAAAGAGGTCATAGATGGAACGATCCACTGTAAGCCTGGAGCAGCAGAGATACTAGTGCAGGAGATTTACATGATGCTAACAAACCGGAGGTGAGACATAATGTAAAGTAGAAGCATCTTTCTGCAGCTATCACACATACCATACTGTGCAAAAGTTTAAGGTAGTTGTGAGGTCTTTAAGGATATATATATATATATATATATATATATATACATTTATCAATTCATAAATACAGTAATAATACAAAATAAGTGAGGGCAAAGAAAATCTGTATTGTCAGGATTTAACTTATGATAACACATAAACACACACACACACACACACACACATACACATACACACACTTGCTGCACACACACACACACACACTTACCGCACAGATTGTCAGGATTTCATTTTTATAATTATAGGCATTATAATTTAGCTTTGCATTGTGCTCATAATAGAGTTGCCGTGATTTCATAACTGATGGAAAGAAAGATCCGCAGCTTAAGCAAAACCTCCGAGTGAGAAAGCTAAGTCTTGTGCAGAGAGAGCCTCAGAAAGTACAGTGGCTACTACTCTCTGCTTCTTAGCCTTAGGAGTCTTGAGAGGACAGGTGCATTATCTATGAGAGAGGCTAGAGTAGGGAGGGTGTCTCAACAGGCGACTTCAAAGGACTGGAAATTGTGTTGCCAAGGGGCTTGGACAGGCCCAGTGCACCAATAAGGGAGAGCCAAGTCTAAAACAAATTGCAACCTCCCAACCTAGTCTCGAACAACACATTATCAAACACACCTAAATCTGACAGTACCAAATCAACATTTGGTGTGACCACCCTTCGCCTTCAAAATAGCATCCCATGGCCTAAAATGTATGCACTGTTCTGCATATCCCAGTCCATATGGTTCCAAGCACGGAGAGCTGCCAGCAACCCTCCATTCTCAAACAACTTTTCCCAAAAATGTTGAGGGCTATAGCTATACATTCTCAGCAAACCTAACCCATACCTTATGTCGCAAATTCTTTTAGAAGCAGGGTCTAAACCTCTCAGAGATGTTTGTAATGTGAAACGCCCACCTGGTAGGATCAAAAGCCCTCAGGACTTGGAGCTGGACTTCACCGACAGGAGCTATCAGCAACATCTGCCCATGGTTGCGCGCTCCACCATCTCCAAGGCGATTAAAAACAACCTTCGGCTGACGGAGGTGATGGCCCACCCGAACATCAACACCAACCGGAGGAAAGTGGAGGCCATTATCCACATGCACCTGGAGCAGAGGGCCACAGAGAGATTACAGGACCCCAGTGAGTTAAGGGATCAATGAGATCCTTTATAAGCATGATGGGAAATATTGTTTAATTTGTGAATACCAGGTTGATCATGACGTGAGACTAAAGTGCATAAGACTATTCCAATACTTATGTTACATTAATACAAATTGAGCATATTAGCAAACTAGTTGGAGAGACCATTTTGACATGAACATGAACAACAGAAGCAGTTTCTTTGATTCTTTGGCAGAGCGGTTCGAAGTGAAGACCACTCTTGGAGAACAGGCTGCTAGAACGGTCAATTCGCCCCACCAGCCTGAAGAAAACATGGAGAGCAGTAGGAACAATTCCACATCCAGTAAGTTTGTCGGACTGTTTCACAATTCTTTACCATGCTCTTGTTCTTATGCAATTTGAATTAGACAACTGTTTTGCACACTTACTTAATGATTGTTTTGTTTCTTGCTCTCTCCAGAGGCATTTCCATCAGCCATTCAGAGTGGGAGCAGTGTGTGCTTCAAAGAGATTGAGGTGCGTCAGACTGACAGGCGCTCAATAGTTTTCAGATAAGAAAACTAAGGAAACATTTTCCCTTTAAAACTTCATGATCAGAAAATAAAAACAAACTTTTAAAGATATTAATGCTTCTTTTTGTGGTCTACTATAGTCAGCTAAGCCTTAAATTGCCATTTCGTTATTGTGTTTTCGTTTTATGTGATCATGTCTAATAAAAATAAAAATGAAATTCAGTCTACTTAATCAATAAATTACCTGGGTCGACATTCACCAGCAGGTGGTAGTGTTGTACCTGATTTTAATGTTGGGGTGTAGCTGGATTGCGATAGGACACATCTTTCAGATAGAAAGGTTTCATGGCATGCCTGTGTTTTAAAAATGATCCATTTATCGCACAGAAGTGATGAATGTGTTACGACAATTTGTTTTCACCTTTTCGTTTATCCATTTACTGTCAAGTGTTGGGTACCAGAACTCCTGCAGCTCTGCCAAATGCTGTGTGTGTAAGCGTGTTATGTTCCAAGGACTATGACAAAATAAATGTGACGGCAAAAAATTTGCCTTTATTCACTAACTTTCCAATTCCTGCTGCATCTCTATTCAGCGGCACACGGCTGAAGAATTGATTTGCATTGTCGTGTGTGTGTGTGTGTGTGTGTGTGTTCAGCTTTACACGCCCACTAGAGATTTTAAGTAAAGATAATAACGCCTTCATGTGACCATCACATCAGTATGTAATGTTAACATGTTGTACTCTGTCATAACATTTGAATTAATAAATTAGTGCTCTACAATATGTGAAAACATAAAACAATTCTGATGGTAGTGTGTGTGTGTGTGTGTGTGTGTGTGTGTGTGTGTGTACCTGAGGAGATGGCAGCAGTAGCAGCATAGACCACCAGTCCCCAGCAGCCCATCTGGATCCCACTGTGGTAGTTCTGTAGCTCCGTGGAGTTGGCTGGAGCCTGGGGGAGCACAGGACCACTTAGAGGGGACAGTGTCAGACTAATAACCAGGAAAGCTCTGTTTGGTGCCAGCCAGAGTCTCGGCAGGGCTGTGTGGTGCTGTGTCCACTAGGGGGCAGTATTGTCCTGATTCAGGGAGGCAGTGGCTCTGTCACCGGGACACAGAGAGGCCCATGGTCTCCTGACTCCTAAGGAGCTCCTCCACATTAACACACTGTTTTATCGTGTGTGTGTGTGTGTGTGTGTTTACCGTGGGGTCTCCGTGATAGATGACCTGGACAATGTGTGTATGTGTGTGTGTGTGTGTGTGTACCGTGGGGTCTCCGTGGTAGATGACCTGGCCCATGAAGTCGGTGTAGAACACGGCCTCAGCGATGATGGAGAACCAGGTGAGGAGGTGACACACGCACAGACGCAGCAGCTGAGGAGGCATCTTCAGCATGGACATCCACAGGAGACGCACGGTGGTCCCCTCCTCCTCCTCCTCCTCTTCCTCCTCCTCCTCCTCCTCCCGCTCCTCCTCGCTGCCCAGGCCAGAGGAGCCGATGCTCCCGAGTCGGAGCGGCAGGGAGCGTTTGGGGTGGCGGCGGGGGAGGGGGGGCTGCGGCAGGTCGTTGAGGCTCCGGGAGGAGGTGATGGGGGGGGGAGGGGGGCGCGGGCCGGCGGGCCTGCGGTGCCGGTACCGCTGGGAGCCCGCCCGCCCGTAGTACGACACGGTGAAGGAGGGCCGGCGGTAGAAGGTGGGGGGGTGGGGCCTAACCACAGGGGCGTGGCCAGGGGGGCGGAGTCCCGTCTTCTGAACCCGGGCGTGTCCATTCCTGAGTGACTGGACATGGAGAGAGGAGGAGTTAGAACCTCCTGTAATATGCATGGAGGGGGAAGTTAACGTCTGTGTTTAGGTGTGTGTGTGTGAGTGTGTGTCTGTGATTAGGTGTGTGTATGTGTGAGTGTATGTCTGTGATTAGGTGTGTGTGCGTGCGTGTGTGTTTAGGTGCGTGTGTGTTTAGGTGCTTGTGTGTGTTTAGGTGTGTGTGTGTGTCTGTGATTAGGTGTGTGTATGTGTGAGTGTGTGTCTGTGATTAGGTGTGTGTGTGTGTATGTCTGTGAATAGGTGTGTGTATGTGTGAGTGAGTGTCTGTGATTAGGTGTGTGTGTGTGTGTGTGTGTGCATGTGTGTCTGTGATTAGGTGTGTGTGCGTGTGCGTGTCTGTGAATAGGTGTGTGTGTGTGTGTGTGTCTGTGATTAGGTGTGTGTGCGGTCTGTGTGTGTCTGTGATTAGGTGTGTGTGTGTGTGTGTTTGTCTGTGATCAGGTGTGTGTCAGTGTGTGTCTGTGATTAGGTGAGTGTGTGTCTGTGATTAGGTGAGTGTGTGTCTGTGATTAGGTGTGTGTGTGTGTGTGTGTGTGTGTGTGTGTGTGTGTTACCCGTCTGGTCAGCTCCGTCCCCCCTGTGCTGTGGACTGGAATGAGGGGAGTGGGAGACCCGTCTGTTTGGTCCTGCTCCAGGAGCTGGTTGCGGTCCTGGTTCTGGTTCTGAAGCTGGCCCTGGTTGTGGGTAAGGGGAGTGGGGTTCTGGTTCTGGTTGTGGGTGAGGATAGCGGGGTCCTGGTTCTGGTCCTGTTGTGGGCTCCATGGTGGAGGAGGGGCATCCTCGCTCCACTCCTCCAGGAACACTTCCTGTATGTCGTACGCGGGCAGGAAGTGATGCGTGTCGGGGTGGAGGTCCGAGTCTAGCTCTATGGTGGCGTCCGGCATGGCCAAGACAGAATCGCTCTTACTCCGCCCCCTGTCCGGTTCCAGGAAGTTCATCTCCGCTTCCTCGCCCGTCCATTGGTCGTCCTTGTTGAGTGACAGGTCGATTTCCTCGTCCTCTCCAATCCTGGCGAGGGGGGGCAGGGCGAGGACGCTGGACTTGACGGAGGACCGGCTGCTGCTGCTGTGGTCGTCTCCCGTGGCGACGGCCTGTCTGGTGGGTCTATGCGGTTGCTCAGGGATACTGAACATGTGGAGGATGACGGACACGGTGAAGATGACGGCCGCGAAGAAGAAGAGGATCTGTTCCTGGGCGCCGAAGGCCCGACCCAGGGCAGTGTTGGTCCAGTTCAGACCTCCCAGCATGTAACCGACGGCCCCACCCAGACCTGCAGGAAACAACACAACCCACAGCGCTAGAGATATACTTCCTGTTAGAGAGAGAACTACTTCCTGTCAAAGCCAGAGACATTAACACACAGTGCTAGAGATATACTTCCTCTTAGAGATAGAACTACCTCCTGTCAAAGCCAGAGACATTAACAGAACGCGCCAAATATAAACTTCTTGTTAGAGACATATATATTATTTGTTAAATACAGGAACCACTTCCTGTTAAGGGACGGAACTACTTCTTGTTAGAAACAGTTTTACTTCCTGTTAGAAGCGGGGCTCATGGATCTCAAAACGTCATTTCGGCCTCCCGTGTCGCTCCTTAAACCAGGAAGTGTCACCTGCAGAGAAGGCGTGTATGTTGAGGGCCATGTCCTGCTCCTCAGTGTCCGCCACGTCCAAGAGGTAGGCTCTGATTGGTCCTTCAGACGCGTCAGCAGCAAAGTCCAACACCACCACGCCCAGCACTGTCAGAACGATGCCCACCGTTTGGCTGGACGGGACGTCCCCGAGAGCAAGGCCTACAACAGAGACCAGGAGAGAGGTTACACACACACACACACACACACACACACACACACACACACACACACTAGCAGTAGTTAGAGAGCGAGGCCTACAACAGAGACAAGGAGACAGGTTACACGCACGCACGCACGCACGCACGCACGCACGCACGCACGCACGCACGCACACACACACACACACACACACACTAGCCGCAGTCAGAGATTGAGGCCTTCAACAGAGAACAGGGGAGCAGTTATACACACACACACGCACGCAGGCAGGCAGCAGTGAGAGACCTAGACTTAGCAGTAGAGTTACTGGTAGTGGATGTCTTATTACTCTTTCCTAGTTGAATGTGAATGATGCTGAATGATGCCTGGAGCCATTTCCAGGCATAGGGTGAATGGACCAGGCTAGCCCCAATCTAATTAACAAGCGCCTCCCGTCCCTCGTGGATGACAACATTACCCCGACTGACCAATGAGGGAGCCGTTGAGGAAGAGGGCGACGCCCAGCAGCACGCAGACGCAGAGTGCCAGGATGAAGGGGCGTCGCCGGCCCCAGCGCAGCGTGCAACGGTCACTGGCTGAGCCAATCAGAGGAGTGAAGATCAGACCCAAGATGGGACTCAGGAACCAGGTCAGACTGTAGTACTGCTCTGGGAGACCTGAGAGAGACAGAGACACACACACACACACACACACACACACACACAGACACACACACACACACACACACAGACACACACACACACACACACAAACACACACACACACACAGGTCAGACTGTAGTACTGCTCTGGGAAACCTGAGAGTCACACACACACGCACGCACACGCACACATGTATACACGCATGCACACGCACGCAGTCTCTTTGGCACAAAGATCAACCCAAAGAGGTTTCTTCACCTTGAAAGGTGGATAGTGAACAGAGTGTTCTGTCTTTGGGCTGGGCGGGAGGAGAGAACCACAGACACTCTTACAATCTCTGTTCTTGACGATAGTCAAATAAATACTTTGTGTTTGCTCTGAAACAGAGACAGAGGGAGCTCCCTCGTACTGTCCCAGTAACAAAACATTCTGTCCCTCTCCCTGCTGCCTCCTGTCCCCTGTGTCATACAGTCCTCATAAAGAGGCCCACGACATACATATTTAAGATGTCTGCGTAGTGAACAGGGAACGGGTTGCATTTTGTACGAGCAGACTGGTCTAGACTTGTTTTTCTTTGTCCATAGGAGGAATTCCTATAAGCGTATCTTTAACACGTGCGCACCCGCCCACACACACACACATACACACATACACAAATAAGCCAGGACTGGCAGAACCGCCGTGGACGCAACCAACACTGTTGAGACTCCTCTCTCTAAACTGCAAAAGACTCATATCAAACTGAACCAGAATGAAACACTCATATCAAACTGAACCAGAGCGAAAGACTCATATCAAACTGATTCAGTGTAAACGACTCATTTCAAACTGAATCAGATTGAAAGACTCATATCATACTGAATCAGGGTGAAAGACTCATATCGAACTGAATCAGAGTGAAAGACTCATATCAAACTGAACCAGAGTAAGAGACTCATAGTAGATGAGCAGTGTGTTCCTGTGGTTGTCAAACCATCGACCGGGTTTAGAGGCCTGCAGGACGCTAAGCCACGGAAAAGCCACAGCAAAGCCACACCTCCCCTCTGGATCAAGCATATCCTCCTAAACAAACAAAGATACAGTTTCACACTCGCTGGTAAAAATGCCTCTGGTCATACAACCAGCCGCTTGTGCAACATAGGAAACTCAAAGTTCAATTCATCTTCACTTAGGCTGACACAATCAGGAGATATAAAAAAAGGCCAGAAATCAAGTCTACCACAGTTCCGATATCAAAGTGATAGTTCCACCCATTTTTGATCTTATGATATGTTACTCATCAAACACCAATGCTGTGTTTCACACAAGGCACCGTCCTTTAGGAGTTGGCAATGACACGGCAAAGTGTTAAACGAGTCGAGGAAACGACTCTCTGTTGCATCATCAGGGGTCCTTCCTGATCTCTCTTTGAACCCCTGCCGTTTCTCAACACAGAGGAGAGCGTTCACTCTGCGGATCCACAGGCACTGGGATGGACAACCAATTAACCCCTGAAATGCCGGTGGAGTTCAAAAAGATGTGAATTTCATTTCCATACATCCTATAATAATAATAATAATAATACACTATGTTTATAAAGCGCTTTTTAAAACACTCAAAGACGCTGTACAAGGTTTAGAAATGACCCAAACCTGTTCAATATACTGACTACAATTAGCCTGAAACAACAGCATACGAATGGGTGAGATGTTCCTTTAAGGGGGCGGACCCACTAAGCGATATAAAACACACAGAAGTATGGTAACCTTACGATTGGGAGAAACACATGCTTTCAACCAGCACGAGGTTCAGGGCTGTTTTCCTGTCATAGTCTACCATTCCTACCATAGGGAATTCGACAGAGACAGCAAGTGTGTGTGTGTCTGTGTGCGTGCTGACTCTTACATTCCAGCCATTCCCCCAACCCAATAGTGGAAGCTTCTGTTGTTTTCAGCTTCAACAACAGTTACAACAAACAATCACCCTGGTTACATCGGCTGTCATATTCATCATGTTAGCATAGCGGCTAACTTCAACAACACAGTAGCACGCTGGGCGGCTTAGCTAGCATGCTGTCACCCCCCCCCCCCCCACCCACAGCATGGCCACACTAATCAACTATGCCAATAGAATAGCCCTATCCAGACGCATATACTCGGAGAACACACAGTCACTGCCGTACTAAGGAATCAATCCCAGCAACTGGTACATTGTTCTTTAATCATACTGTGTATCCGTTGTTGATTGACAGAACAGATAACCAATAGATGGTGGGTAAACACTAGCCGGTTCTTTGTCCACAGGAAAGGAGGAGGACAAGGTGTTCACAAAACGTCAACATCAGGGGGTTAGCAGGCTATTGGCAATCTGTGATGTCTGTATTTAGATTTGGACAGTGTGTGTATGCGCACAGTGTGCGTGCCTATGTTTTTGTTATCGTGCGTGCGTGTGTGCTTGTGTTTTCGTTATTGTGCGTGCGTGTGTTTTCGTTATTGTGCGTGTGTGTGCGTGCGCTCCTCACCGATCTGCAGCAAAACCGGAGTCACCAACGCCGTCTCCATGGCGTAGCAGAACTCTCGTCCGAACATCACGGCTCCGTTCATCACCCAGCGTCTCAGGGGGATGTGGTTCCCGGAGCCCTTGTCGCTCAGCACCCCGTCCAGGCTGTCCTCCTGCCCGTCCTCCACCTCCTCCTCCCTGGCCTGCTCCAGCTCAAGCCCCCCTTTGGCTTCCAGGGCTGGTGGGTCCGTCTTTAGGGGCGCCATGTTGAATGTGGAACTCCAGCAGGAGGTTCACTGAGGGGTTTTTTGTTTCTTCACTGGTCTGGTGTGTTCGCTTGGTTCTCTTTATCTCTCAAGCCTCTTCCCTCTAGCGCACACTGCTAACCGTAAAGCCAGAGGCCTCAAAATACAGAGGGCTGATGAACTGAGGCGCTGGACAATCAGATAGGTTAGATTCCACACAACACTCCTTGTAACCCTGGACAAAGGTATCACCCAATGAACTGACAGGTAAGCCTGAAGAAAGAGGGCTAGAGACAGAAACTGAGACTTACATAGGGAGAGACACAGATAGAGAGATATACACTGAGAAAGACACAGATTGTGATATACCAAGAGAGATACAGACTGAGAGAGACAGATAGAGAGATATACACTGAGAAGCCTGTTCTTCAGTAATCAGCAGAGGTAGGTCAAATCAAAGGATGAATCCTATCCAGATATGCATAAGACACCGGTAGTGACTATCCTGCGAGTTTCAAATGAAGCCAAACAGCCAATGCGACACATCACTGTCTGTTTCTGTTGCACACAGTCAAAATCCGTTTAGAAAGCCAAAGCGTTGTAGCCAGTTCCACGACAGCGTGTTTTGACAGGAGAGGGAGGTATTGGGGGGAGGGGGGGGGAGAGGACAGGACGGTGGTGTGGAGGGACAGTCTTCTCCGCAGCCCCATGTAGTCACTCAGTAATCTGCGCACACACACACACACACACACACACACACACACACACACACACACACACCTAATCAGTTCAAATGAAAAATCCTTTCGAGGACTAATTAATTTTACTGTCGTTCTGGCAAGTCTTTTGCAGGATTCATGATTAGTCTTGCACAACACACACTGCACTTTAAACCATTATGACACTTTAAATCAAAGAATCTTGCAAATAACTATTTTTGATGAGTCACCGGTTGTTTCACTCGAACTGCAGGAAGAAACTATAAGCAATGATCTACTGAATCCTGTTGCTGTGTAACCTAATATTACAACGTAGGACATGCATCTTCACTAAGCCGTTCTTTTGTTATGCTCTTACACGAGCTTTGGTTAATCAGACACGAATGTTCCTGACGAGCAGAACTTACCTTTTCCCACAGGTTCAGAACAAAGTAAGAGTGTATGATCAGAGTTCAGAGAAATATCGTTTAACTCCAATTTATGAGTTGGCAGACCATTACGTAAATAGAAAAAGCCCATTATGCATCGTTGTGCGTTCATATCTACGATAAAATGGTTTCATAAAACTTTTGTTGGCCTACAGCAGATGGAAAAACACAAAGTAGAGACCACTCCAGTTATTCTCACGCTCAAGACAGACTCGGAAAAGTACAGTAATTTTTTTTATGGAATGTTTCCTTGCCTGCCATTGGCATTGCCACATTGGGTACACAGAGTTGGTTGCCTTCGTCAAGGGCTTTGAGCGTAAGCCACTCGCATCCGACAAGATGCATCTAGAAAAAAACAGGTATTTTTCCGGTTGACCAAAGAGGAGTTTTCAATATGTTAGAAAACGTTAACCGCTGAGGTCAGATCGCTAACTAACCTAGCGTAACTAGCCAACATTAGCTCAATAGGACCCTAGCTAGCCAACACTCAACACTGAGACAATTATGTACGGTTAGCTCCTAAACATACCAGACCGTTCCTCTTTAAATCGTATTGTTGGCACCGTAAACGTTGTTTGCTCTGTCAGTTCTTGGCAAGGTCAGCACCAAAAGGCTACAAAAGTCTTTTGTAATTTGTATTTCATCTGTGGTTAGCTAAACTAAAACCCACGCTAGTTAGTTGTAGCGGGCTGGCTGCAGTCAGACAGTCCTCACCTAATCTCATTCATTGCCACAGTAACAAAGCGAGGAGGAACGGGGCACAAAAAAAGTCAGCTGACATCATCAAAATGTATGACTTCACCTAATTTACATGGCCAACTCTCTGAAACGGGGAAGCGAGAATGCTATGGATGCCCAAAAAAAACACATGTTGATGACGTTGGCATTGCATCAGAAGTATTTACAGGCAAACGTATTTATTGGAATAACATTTCATTTCATTTTAGTCTATATATAGGCGACTAAGCCTGTAATGACTATCTATAAAATGTATTATCTCTAACAAAATGACACTGCTTTATAATTTCTCAGTTGGCTGTTTATACCAATACGTCAAACTCTGGCCATAATTTAGCAAATTGCGAACAATTAAAAAAACAGAAACAGGTGCTGTGCCATTTTGTCTAGCGTGCCTAGCAGCGCACAGACCCCGTTTCAGTACCCTCGATGTCACCATAAGTTGATAGTATAAAATAATGCAATGGTAAATTAATACAGCTAACGATTCGTTATGAAATAGTCTACTGCTCTGCTTGATCACTTGCATCCATTGGTCAAATCGCACAACTTTTACTGCGTGTCTTATGTGCTATTCAATGTGCCACATGAATTTATCCCCCTATACTGTTCCTGCTTCCCACAGCGTCATTGAAGAGTGCTGTACCTCAGCGGGTATTTGGGGTTTTAAATGTTTTGACATCAAGGATAAAAAATAAAAAAAAACATTATTTTGACACTAAAATCAATCTAAATTAGGCCACTGACAGATATAGGTGCTTTTTTAAACTTAAACAGAGATTTTGCTGGGTCTCAGCAGATCGTCCCGTTAGTACAATGAGAAAAGTAACGTCCACGGTCTCTGTGATGGAAACGACAGGAGAAAAGCGATTCGGTTCTGGGGTCGACGTGTCAGTGCTGGGAAGCCTGGAAGATCTAGCAGGTGCAGACCTCTGCCTAGCAGCATGCTCCAAAGAGACGCGGCTGCTGTCTGTGTCTTGTCGGGTCTTTGGCATCACGATGCTTTAGGTAGCGGTAGCTAACGGATCTGCACAGCAGGACTCGGAGTTATTTCTTAAATCCACTGCATTGATAATAATAATAATAATAATAATACATTATATTGATAAAGCGCTTTTCAAAACGCTCAAAGACGCTGAAACACTCTAAGATGCTGGAAGCAAGGCTCTCTTGTGCATTTGGAGATGTCCTTGTCCCTTTGGTCTGTGATTACTGGATGTCTTCTTGGTCTGTGATTACTAGATGTCTTCTTGGTCTGTGATTACTGGATGTCCTGTTGGTCTGTGATTACTGGATGTCCATTTGGTCTGTGATTAGTGGATGTCTTCTTGGTCTGTTATTACTAGATGTCCTGTTGGTCTTTGATTAATGAATGTCCTGGTTGGTCTGTAATTACTGGATGTCCATTTGGTCTGTGATTACCGGATGTCTTCTTGGTCTGTTATTACTAGAAGTCCTGTTGGTCTGTGATTACTGGATTTCCCTTTGGTCTGTGATTACTGGATTTCCCTTTGGTCTGTGATTACTGGATGTCTTCTTGGTCTGTTATTACTAAATGTCCTGTTGGTC
>JAVQJS010071143.1:0-22312 GCA_036024795.1 Galaxias rostratus | reverse complement strand
GTGTGTGTGTGTGTGTGTGTGTGTGTGTGTGTGTGTGTGTGTGTGTGTGTGTGTGTGTGTGTGTGTGTGTGTGTGTGTGTGTGTGTGTGTGTGTGTGTCAGAATGATGGACGGTGATCTCCCTTTTTATTGTTACAATAAAACATCTTAATACATTTAAAAAAATGTTGTAATTAATTACATTGAACCGAATGTACCTTATCGATGAAAGGAGAGTTGTGCTGGGAGCTCCAGAGTAGAAACAGATGTTGACATCATCTATACTTTATTTCCCTTTCTATTTGCAGCAACAAGAGCTGCTTGGCTCTGCTCCTGGCAAGGCAAGTTCATTTATCTTCTCACAAGGAGTACCTAATCAATTTTGTTGTGTGGTAAAGTAAAACGTCCTAAGTGTTAGCTGTTACGCTCTGAAAATGTATGCGGTGATCATTCAGCAATGCCTCTTTGTTTAATAATGACAATAGACAGCTACCGTTCATATTTTACTTCATAGTCAAAATGTAGTCGTGGTCTGGTAGATAGAATGAAAACATACATGGGTGATGTTGCTGAGTAACAGTCAATACCCGACACTCAGGATGTGAACACATTATGCTTGCTCATGTGCTCATTTTAATCCTATTTTAAGACATAACTACTCTTTTTATTCAGGATGAATCTGATTCTAAGAACCTATCTCCATGGAAGGTATGTCACTGACTACATCATACACACGTATCTATTGTTGGACAGTAGACTGGCCATAGGTTTGTGAGCTGCAGTGACAGTGAAACTGACATGCACTGTGGCTAAAATGACTGCATACACATACCTTTGGTAGTTACTGTAAAACAAATGTCTATTTATGGTAGGCAAACGCAGCATACAAAAGTAATCCAGGGTGATTGTTCTTCTGTATGAAGGTAATTTACTGATTGACTGTTCAGTGATTATGTCAAATAAACTAGTTCTGGAATTTGCACTCACAGAACAAATGTCACAAGTATAAAGATAGACCTATCTCTGTGATCACAAGTCTAAATGAATGTCAGACGAAAGTTTTAATTTTTATAGAAATTCAATCACTAAACACGATTTAAGTGTTTACGTTCAGCCCAATATCAAATTAATGTACACACACACAAACAGAAACACACTTGATGTTAAAAAAGAACAGATGTACTTCTGGGAATAAGTGACAATTCTGTATTTAATTGACACAAATAAAAAGCTTTTAAAGCTCTTAAAAAAGCTTTATTTTTGCCGAGACAAATGTTCACCATTACTGCTGTTTACTTACCAAATCCAACAACTGTGCTTTCTTGTGGGGTGGACCTTGGACTTGATTCTATTGGATATTTCTTACACATTATTGTTCTTTTTTTTTTGACTGTCAATTTGAATTAAAGACACAATTAGAAGTAATATTTTCACTAAACTGGGACTTAATTCATTAATTTGATTAATACAATTTCGTCTGTTAATGTGGTTTTTCTGTTTCCTGAACTTGAGTGGGCTTCTTTTGATGGGTTCTCTGTTTTCTCTTTTGTCTCCCCTGCTTTTTTTTTCCTCTCCTATCTGTTCCTGTTTTGTTACCTTCGATCATAGAATGTACGCTTGGCTGTTCAAACAACAGCTAACTTTAATACTATCAAGGTAAGAGTAATAAATAAGATGAATCCAAACCCTGACAACCAATAACGCGTTTGTCTCACATTTGACTTAAATTGTGAATTTGTCTTGTACATTACCATGGTAACAAATTGAAGTTGTAGCAACTGCAGGCCAAGAACACAGTCTTTGTTGCTGTGGTCTAATATCGTGTTTCTTCTGCTTTTTAGGAACTGAACAATCGATGGAGGTCGCTGCAGCAGCTGGCTGAGGACAGGAGCAACATGTTAGGGAGTGCCCACGAGGTGCAGAGATTCCACAGGTGAGATTTCTTCTGAATACAAACGGACATTTTCTCAGACTCCCAGCTTATTGTGACCTCATGTTGAATCTGTTTCTCAGGGATGCTGATGAGACAAAGGAGTGGATTGAAGAGAAGAACCAGGCCCTGAATACGGACAACTACGGCCATGATTTGGCGAGTGTGCAGGCCTTGCAGCGCAAACACGAAGGCTTTGAGAGGGACCTGGCGGCCCTGGGTGACAAGGTGAGCTAGAATCATAGTGCCTTTGCTGTCTTCATTGGTCTAAGAAGGTTAATATGTGTACGATTTGGCCACTCAGATGGCTCCACAACAGCTGGCCAAGTTTAACTTCTACTTTAGAGAAAGCCAAAAGTCATTCTTTGAAGTATATCCATGCCTTTGGTTCCTCAAGTACTATTTAATGCTGTGTCCTTTGTCCAGGTGAACTCCCTCGGGGAGACAGCAGAGCGCCTGATTCAGTCCCACCCCGAGGCAGTGGACGACATCCAGGAGAAGTGCACAGAGCTGAACACTGCCTGGAGTAGCCTGGTGGGAAGGGCTGACCAGCGCAAGGACCGCCTGGGCAACTCCCACGATTTACAGCGCTTCCTCTCTGACTTCAGGTGGGAATAGGAGAAGAGGAAAATGTGTGGTTTTATGTTCAATGAATGAGCAAATTGAATAACCTGGTTTCAAACATCGAAAGGAATATTTTATGCAATTGATAGGTTTTTTTTTTGCACTGAATGTCTTGTCTAGAAAATGACACAGGCATTTAAACCATCTCCTCTAGGGATCTGATGTCTTGGATCAATGGCATTCGAGGGCTGGTGTCTTCAGAGGAGCTGGCTAAGGATGTCACAGGAGCTGAGGCGCTTTTGGAGAGACACCAGGTACTTCACAAAATGTGGATTTATGCATTTTTTTTAAGGCACACCGTTTTAAAAAGTTATCTGGCAAGGTCTTTTGCTTGTAGTGTTTTCTTTACAGTGGATTTACTTAATATCCTTCATTGCGAATTTCAGCGCCACTGTCTGAGGAATCCATTGTTTCCTTCCTGCCTTTGCTCTCTTAAACATGAAAGTGAAGGCCCTGCCTCTGCCTCCCCTTTCTCTCTTTTAGGAACACCGCACTGAGATAGATGCCCGTGCCGGCACCTTCCAGGCCTTTGAGCAGTTTGGCCAGCAGTTACTGGCACGTGGCCACTACGCTAGCCCTGAGATTCAGGAGAAGCTGGAGGCCCTGGACCGTGAGCGGGCCGACCTGGAGAAGGCCTGGGTGCAGCGTCGCATGATGTTGGACCAGTGCCTGGAGCTACAAGTGAGATTGGTTATGGAAGCTTGGTGAAATTGAGATTGCTACTTTTTCATCCAGGATTGTTTTGGCCACACAAGGCACGCTGCAGATGCATCGCATGTAAAATATTTCGATAGACAATCGTTATGGCAAAGTCTTTATTTAAAGAGTCAGTACGTTTTTAAGATAAGTTGAAGTAATCCTGCTCTTTTGTTCAGCTGTTCAACAGGGATTGTGAGCAGGCAGAGAACTGGATGGCGGCTCGCGAGGCTTTCCTAGCCAGTGACGATAAGGGCGACTCCCTGGACAGCGTAGAGGCCCTCATCAAGAAACACGAGGACTTTGACAAAGCCATCAATGTCCAGGTCACTAACACCCTCCTGGGAGTCACATCGCAATTTAATGTTTTACACAAGTGGGGGGGTAGCAGTTGAAAATTTCCTGAATTCATGACCGTCTAATGAATACAGGAGGAAAAGATTGCTGCTCTGCAATCCTTTGCTGACCAACTGATTGGCGCTGACCATTACGCTAAGCCTGAGATCTTCAACCGCCGCAACGAGGTCCTGGACAGGTAAACCACTAGAAAACAGTAGATCAAGACACACACCGTTAGACTGTAATACATTTTCACCACTAACCCCAATTATTATTTATTTTTTTACATTGTCATTACAGTGTATTGTGTAGTGAGTTTTAAGGAAAACATTTATTTAATCAACTTCTCAAATTCTCTCTTCTCCCAACTCTTTCTATGTCCTCCTAAACTGCAGGTGGCGCCGCCTGAAGGCCCAGATGATTGAGAAGCGCTCCAAGCTAGGCGAATCTCAGACGCTGCAGCAGTTCAGCCGAGACGTGGATGAGATTGAGGCTTGGATCAGCGAGAAGCTGCAGACTGCCACTGACGAGTCCTACAAGGATCCCACTAACATCCAGGTACACACCGTTCAACAGACATACTAACTCTGTCCCGCCTCCTGCAGATGTTTTAACGTGAGATGGTTGTTTTAACGAAACTCAAACGATTTGCTAGTTTATGGCATAATAATTTACCAAAATATCTGTCATTTGTGATGTAATCTAATATGTAATATTTGTATTTTGGATTTTTAATATTTTATCCTAATATCTCATGTTGTAATAATGCCTTAGTCCATCCCTCCTTGAACTGAACCAAACCCAATGTTTGTCTGAAGTGGGACTAAATCTGTCTGTTCTCTGACTATTTTATTTTCATAGCTGTCCAAGCTGCTGGTAAGTTACCTAGTGTGTCACTAACATCCCCGTAGGTTTACCCCTCCTGTTTTGCGTCTTTGCCTTGTGTGTAAACACAATGTAGAGCCACCATTCTCTCCATCTTAGCTTGCCCTCATCTTCGCTCCAGTGTCAGCTTACTGCGTATTTATATGAATGTTCATTTTTGTTGTCCGTTTCCTTTGTATCATTTTTGTAGATGTGTTTTTGTCATCACATCACTTTATACCTTCTCGGTTTACCTTCCATTTGTTTTCCTGTTTAGTCTTTGTTTATTGTGAGGCTTGGTCATCTTTAAACTTGCTGTTCACACCTGCACTATGTGTATGTTTTCTGTTAGTGATACTGTAACTACAAAGGTTGAAGGTTTATAATTGATATCTTTTGCTAATTTTAATGTTTTGACAGCTCTAAAACATCTTATGTGTAACGAGTGGTGCCATTTTAAAGACGACCATGTCCTCCAGTAGTCAGTGTTATTGTGGATGTCATTTGCTCCATTTTGTTTTTGTCACTGGTTTGTCCTGCATTGTTCTGCTTAGAATTGAGTCTAAATTGTACTTTTATATATGTTTTTATTGAAGCAATCACTTATAGTGTGACATATAAACGTTTTAACCCTTATATTCACATTGCGAATTTCAAACTGGAGAATGTTTTGTTTTTTTTATTTGAAATTCTTTACCCTGTGGCTTTCAAGTTAGATAATTAGGTGTTTAACACTGTACCTAACCTCCTCTTTATTTTACTCTCAGAGCAAACATCAGAAGCATCAGGCCTTTGAAGCAGAGCTGCATGCCAATGCAGACCGCATCCGCGGGGTTATTGATACGGGTAATGCTCTCATCCAAAGAGGGGCCTGCTCTGGAAGTGAAGATGCAGTCAAGGTACAATAATGCAGTGTTGTTAATGTAGACAATATTGTTAATCGCTTATGTCATGTGCAGTGTCAAATAACATTGTAAAGAAAAACAAACAAGATAAAAAGAACTACAAAGTGATAAACACACAAGCTTTGAATTTGTTTAACTAGTCTCTAAACCAAAACTATCAAAGCTAGCATGAATACAATCACCCATTTGTTAGACATTTTCTATGCTCTCGCTTCTGTACAGTGTACACTATAGATGGGTTGTTAAAGGTTTGTGTTTCGTTCGTCTTTCTTCTGTACAGTGTACACTATAGATGGGTTGTTGAAGGTTTGTGTTTCGTTCGTCTTTCTTCAGGCACGCCTTAACGCTCTGGATGAACAGTGGCAGTTCCTGGTAAACAAGTCTGCAGAGAAGAGTCAGAAGTTGAAGGAGGCTAACAAACAGCAAAACTTCAACACCGGCATCAAGGACTTTGACTTCTGGCTTTCTGAGGTGTCCAAACACACATGTACAATGCAACATTTCCAAGCAGGATATTTTTGAATGGATCTTCATTAACCTTGGTTCCTCTGCAGGTGGAGGCTCTTCTTGCATCAGAGGATTATGGCAAAGATCTGGCCTCCGTTAATAACCTGCTGAAAAAACATCAGCTTCTGGAGGCGGACATCTCGGCTCATGAGGTAATATCCTCTACAGTACCCCTTCACATCCCTTCCTTGTCAACATGTTCAGTCTCTTGAAGGAGCATGTCCGTATTTGAACCAAACAAGCAGTAACTTCAACAGCTCATTTCCGGCGTCTGTAAAATAGCAAAATACCTTTGTGTTTCATCTCTTTATTTTCCCCCATGTTTTTGTTTTGCGGGGACCCAGTATTCGCAACCTAAGCAAATCTATGTCAAAACCCATTCGTATTGTATGTTGTGTAGGGAAAACCATTGATCGGGATCTTTCAGTCAACTTCATTTTTGTATGGATGTAAATCTTCAAATGTCTGCTCCAGCACCACCTATGCTTCATCAGATCTGAGTTTGATCTGGTCAAAGCAGTGATGCAGCACAATAGCAAATAAGCTTTAAATTCCAAATGAGTCAGTCCTCTGGTCTGTTTACAGGAACGTCTGAAGGACCTGAACGGCCAAGCCGACAGCCTGATGGGCAGCAATGCCTTTGACACTTCGCTGGTCAAGGACAAACGTGAGGCCGTCAATGGCCGCTTCACCAAGATCAAGAGCATGTCTGCCGGACGCCGCGCCAAGCTCAACGAGTCCCATCGACTGCATCAGTTCTTCAGGGACCTGGATGACGAGGAGTCATGGATTAAGTAAGAGCGCCCAGTGCCTCTTTAATGAGGCCTTTGACCAGGCTGTGTCTTTCTGGGTTATAAAGATGGCTGAACGTTCGGATTAGTATCAAATGTTCCTCTGACCCCAGTTAACGTCTGTACTATCCGATGTTTGCTTCAGAGAAAAGAAGTTGCTAGTAAGTTCGGAGGACTATGGACGTGATCTGACAGGGGTGCAGAATCTGAGGAAGAAACACAAGAGGCTGGAAGCTGAGCTGGGGGCCCATGAGCCTGCCATTCAGGTGAGAGGAAAGGGAAAGATGTTGAACTATGACCTTCTTTGTTCATCTGCCAAGGGGCCTAATGGTGCTGAGCTGTACATTTTGAAGTGATAGTGACTTTAAGATATTTAAGTTTAAGCAACTCACCCTTACTGAAAAGCCACACGTTGTCTTGAACGTGTGTATGTGTTGATGTATTGTTTTCTGCCAAAACACCAGTCTGTTCTGGATACTGGGAAGAAGCTGTCTGATGACAACACAATTGGCCAGGACGAGATCCAGCAAAGGCTCGCTCAGTTTGTGGACCACTGGAAGGAACTGAAAGATTTATCTGGAGCAAGGTATGTCTCTTTTAGTTCTGTGCTCTCTCACAGATCCCTCCTGTGTGAGGAACTGGTCTTTGGGCTGAGGAAAGAGAAACTACATATAATAATAGAATACTTCTGTTGGGTATCCTAATGGTTCTGATGACCTACCTTTGATTTCAACAAGATTGATAGATAAGCTCCAAACTAGGCTAAGGTTGTCCTATTGTGATAGAGGGATGTGGCTTTTGTCTGAAATTCCAGACTTCATCAAATCAATACATAGTGTCTTCAACCACTGAGTATTTACTGGGCTCGTTTTAAAACCAAGTGCGCAGGCAGGCTTGCATTATCAGTCTCTCTCCACATTAGGGAAGTAAGTATTTTAGCCTGGATAGGACAAGCATGCAGGCCTGCATAATCTATCAGATTCAAACTAAATTATAACACAGATATATGTGTATATATTTTTTTTCATCAAATACAATTTAACCTGAAAGCCAACCACACAGACCTAGTAAATCTGTGACCTGCACATTAGAAGTCAGTGTGTGACGTGTCGGTCTAAGTGTTCTGTATAAATGTGCTTCAGAGGACAGAGGCTGGAGGAGTCATTGGAATACCAGCAGTTTGTTGCCAATGTGGAAGAAGAGGAAGCTTGGATTAATGAGAAATTGAATCTAGTTGGAAGTGAGGATTATGGTGATACGCTGGCTGCCGTTCAGGTTAGTTTTACTGTACATCTGTGTGCATTGTTTTCCATCTGGCTGTAATGTACCGGTATCGTTTAGGGGATTATTTGATTTGAAATCTCAAACGATCGTTGGGAAAGGCTTGAGAAATCCTGACATCCCTCTTTGTTTCTCCAGGGCCTGCTGAAAAAGCATGAAGCGTTTGAGACTGACTTCACCGTGCATAGGGACAGAGTGAATGACGTGTGTGCCAATGGAGATGAGCTCATTAAGAAGGTACAGCTATACCACATCGACAAAACAACACATTAGAATCACTCAGACTAGTCACGAAGAGCTTAAAGCCATCCCACGTCGACAAAACAACCCTTAGAATCACTAAGACTAGTCATGAAGAGCTTATAGCCATCCCACACAGAGATAATAACACATTAGAATTACTCAGACTAGTCATAAAGAGGGTACAGCCATCCAACATCGACAAAACAACCATTAGAATCACTAAGACTAGTCATGTAGAGGGTACAGCCATTCCACACAGAGATAATAACACATTAGAATCACTAAGACTAGTCATAAAGAGAGTACAGCCATCGCACACAGAGATAATAACACATTAGAATCACTAAGACTAGTCATGAAGAGGGTACAGCCATTCCACACAGAGATAATAACACATTAGAATCACTAAGACTAGTCATGAAGAGGGTACAGCCATCCAACATCGACAAAACAACCATTAGAATCACTATGACTAGTTATGAAGAGCTTACAGCCATCCCACAAAGAGATAATTACATTAGAATCACTAAGTCTAGTCATAAAGAGGGTACAGCCTCACAGAGATAATAACACAACAGTAAACAATATATTTTAGTAATTCTAGTCTTTTCCTCTGCAGAACAACCATCATGTTGACAATATTAGCGCAAAGATGGCGTCTCTGAGGGGAAAAGTGTCTGAGCTGGAACGAGCAGCTGCCCAGCGGAAAGCCAAACTAGACGAGAATTCTGCTTTCCTCCAGTTCAACTGGAAAGCAGACGTTGTTGAGTCCTGGATTGGTAAGAACGAGGGCTTCAATTACACTATTTCCTGCTGCTGTGCAGATTCTTCCTCATGGATAGATTTGTGCACATGTTCTTATCTGAAGCACATATAATCAAGCACTTTCAACTACTTTCTGAATCAGCGTATAAGGCCAGTTTGTTTGGGTGTTAAATACATATGGTACGTATCAAAACAGTCACCCCTGCACACGTGGCTGTGGATTTTGCGTCGTTATATGGCAACTTTTTAAATTAGCTTAATTAAGATTTCCAGTTAAATATTATTACATTCTTATATCAATGTATTCTAAAAAAAAAAACTAAAAAAAACTATTTTATGTGATGTTTATTTACTGGAGTCAATTTTTGAATTGGTCATCTTATGCATATTATTTTGGTACCGCTTATGTATATGTATAGTGAATGTGAAGTGTCATTTAAACTGAGGTGCCGATTTAATTTAACTTTTGACTTCATGCAGTGCAGAAAAAGTACAATACACCTGATTTATGACTGATTACATATTATGGGAAAGGCTGCCTGTGTTACTTGGATACAAGGCTCACGCCTGGTATGGCCAGTCTTGCTGTTTGTTAGCCCATGGAGCAGTTAGCACTAAGGTTGTGTGTGCGTGCGTGTGCGTGCGTGCGCGGTAGAGTACGTTGTGTGTGTGATTGACATTGTTTTTCCCGTTTGTTTAGGTGAGAAGGAGAACAGCCTGAAGACTGATGACTATGGGAGAGATCTCTCCTCAGTGCAGACACTGCTCACCAAGCAGGTACACACACTGCATTAAATTATTCCATTCTATTACATTAGCCAAAGTAAATTCCCTTATGTTGTATTATCAGCCAACAGTAAGCTCAATATATTTAAGACATAATTTTGTTATAATTAAGCATAGTTTTGTTTTTTAATTAAATTATTCTGAAAATCCAGTGTGGCTTCCATATCCATAATGTTAGTATAACAATATTCAACAAGATTCCCAAATGTAATGCATAGAGCTGTAAACAATTCCAGGTACCAGAAATGTAAATTGGTTTCAGGTCAAATTATGGCCATGTTTGATTAGGTTGTGTATGCTGAAGCCTTAAATTGGGTGCATCTTCAATAGTGTCAATTGAAATAACCAGAAGTAAATAGGAGGCATCAAAGTACACTCGGTGCTCACCTGCTTACCTTCTGTCTCTTTGCAGGAGACATTTGACGCTGGTCTCCAGGCCTTCCAGCAGGAGGGCATCACTAACATCACGGCCCTGAAGGACCAGCTGCTGGCAGCCAAGCATGTCCAGTCCAAGGCCATCGAGACCCGACACGCGGCCCTGATGAAGCGCTGGAACCAGCTGCTCTCCAACTCCACTGCTCGCAAGAAGAAGCTGCTAGAGGCCCAGGAACACTTCAGGAAGGTAAGAGACAGAAAGCTGGAAAAAAACACTCTAGGAAAGTAGGAAAGACAGATAGCTGGAGTTCAATTGGAGACATGAGAGGACTGCTCCGGTCATGTGACCTAACTTTTATGAGCCAAAACAGTTTCTAATGAGCTATCCTCTTTAAATAGAAGACATTATATATTCTGAATACGAATTTAATCTGGTTTGACAACCACTTTAGTTTGGTGATGAAATAAATAGATTGTATTTCCCTGGAAAAATAAAGTCGTACATTTTAAGTAATTTGCTTTGTCCATTTGATTAAAATGGATTTGCATCACTTTATCCTGTCATCTGCTGACAAGCCTCTTAATATAACCTTCCCCGCTCCCTTTCTTCATCTCTTTTTTCTCAAGGTTGAGGACCTGTTCCTTACGTTTGCCAAAAAGGCCTCAGCCTTCAACAGCTGGTTTGAGAATGCAGAGGAGGACCTGACTGACCCTGTGCGCTGCAACTCCCTAGAGGAGATCCGTGCGCTGCGGGAAGCCCACGATGCCTTCCGCTCGTCCCTCAGCTCCGCTCAGGCCGACTTCAACCAGCTGGCCGAGCTGGACCGGCAGATCAAGAGTTACCAGGTGGTGTCCAACCCCTACACCTGGTTCACCATGGAGGCCCTGGAGGAGACGTGGAGGAACCTGCAGAAGATCATCAAGGTCAGTAAGGCGGTCATCGGTTTTAGTGCCATCGCTATTGTGGTGCAGTTTGCAAATATCAAAGCATGTTGGCCAATAAGCAATGCTGATTAAAGGTTTTAGTCAATTTAGTCAGAAATGTAAAACTATTTCTGAATGGATGACACACAACACATGAATCTACGTTTGCTATAATCTACTAATTAATGCTAAGTCATTTATTGCTAAGTTGTCTTTACATGAAGCATGTGATATTGTGTAACATGCACAATATGTGTTTTTTTACCTCTTACATTTGCAGAAATAAGTAAACCAGACATATGCCAGCATTTACATGCACAACTAGGATTCATGACTTTTGACCCCTAAATATAGAGACATTTAGTGCCTGATGCATTTGTAAATTTGACTAATTACTTGGTATTAAACCATTAATTTAGTCCTTGTAAAGAAAACTCTTTATTGAGTTATTCGTTTGAGCAGTATGTCAGACTTTTCTAGGTGTTTTCCTTTTTGAGCGGCTAACTTGAATTGGGTCCACGTTGTCTTGTTTGTGTGCAGGAGCGAGAGCTGGAGCTGCAGAAGGAGCAGAGGAGACAGGAGGAGAACGATAAGCTGCGTCAGGAGTTTGCCCAGCACGCCAACGCCTTCCACCAGTGGCTGCAGGAGACCAGGTAAGCCTGCGCCTGCTCACAGTGTGACAGCAGCTGTGTGTCGTGTTTAGAGGGCAAAGACCCTTGACCAGATCAGTGGCAGTGTTTTCCTTGGATTCTGACTGAAAGGAGTTCAAATTGGGTTTGTGCCGTTCATTCTTTTTGTTGTTGACTCGTTTGTTTCTGCTCCCTTCCCAAATGTTTCCTCCCTACCTCTTCTGTGCTGTGGCCGCTGTTTCACGGGAACGCTTGACCAAACAGGACATACCTTCTAGACGGGTAAATATCACATTTAATATTATATAATCAAACCGCAAGCTCTTATGAAGTCATCCCCAAAGGGTTTCCATAGAATACTCTCAGAATAGTGGTAGTTCTCTAGCAGGAGTTTTCTTAGCAAAATGGTATTTTGTTCCTCGAATAGATTATGATTAGTTGTTGTTTCTTATTGTTTCATGTGACATTTTCACTGTTTAGATTTTTCTTAAATATCAGTAATACATTGTACTATCATCTGTCAGTATGTATCTTTTGTTCTTGCTTTCATTTCCCTTCCCTCTTTGAATAGCATAGCCTATCGACGGGTTATCCATGTCTATCAGTATGAAGTTGGTGATGATCTGTCTGGAAGGTTTTTCCCCTTTCTCTGGTTATCTAGATTGTGTGAGCTCTCATGCACTTCAAACTGTCATTGTGTGGGGGTGTTCATAAACTAACACACGGTAATGTAGCTTCCTCAACGTTCAGAATGCGCTCTGTACTGGCTACATTAAGCACTGTGTGCATTGAGTCACGCGTTTAGTGTTCGATTCTAGTGCTCTTTAATATAGGAACAGAATCGCTTTAACCATGGGCAGTGTTTTCACTTTTAGCCATGATTTTTCACTCTCACTGCATGAGAGCAATTTACAATTCACACATCATTTGTGTCTACCGTCATACCCAAAATAGACTTTCAGAGTTTGAACTTTGGTGAAAACTCTTTTTGAGATGGCCTCTCTCTTATTGTTGGGCTAACAGCTAAATCCGACCAAGCATTCCCAATTGTCCGGTACAGTAAAAGTTTCAATTGCGTTTGAATGCCTTTTCGGTTTGTATCCGTCTAATTAAAAATATTCGGGTGGGGTCATATGTCTGCCTCACTCCTACCACAGGATTTATTGAGGGCAAAAATAGAATGACAAACATTTAAAAAGAAAAACTAATAGCTACTATGTATGTAAATAATGTATAGAGTACATTTGTAACTTGTTCTTTCACGCAATTGCAAGGGAAATATCGTCATCATTTGTGCGTGTCCTATGCATTGGACAAAACCAAATGGTGTCTCACCACTCTATGAACAATTAGATGGAGGAGCTGTGTGCTGTGTTTTCTTGCCGCTAACTGTTCTTGACATGCTGTTACTTTGTGCGCGTACACAGGTCCTGCATGGTGGAAGAGTCTGGGACCTTGGAATCACAGCTTGAGGCCACCAAGGTATGGTTGGGCTTAGGGCAGATAGCCTTTGTGTCTTTCTCAGCCTTACCAGTTAAACCGCTTAATGGCTTCCATTGAATTCCAATGGAAGGATTCTAACTTTTTGCCTATACACTATTATGAATCAAAAGTAGTCTCACTGGTTTCAGTTACACAGCGATGAGATCGATGGCCTTCCCAATCACACAATTTGAATCCAGTCGAACACCTTTGGGATGTGGTAGAGTTGGACAGTGATGGTTTTTAGCTATGATATGGTGGTTGTGTAATCATTGTAAGATGTTTTTTTTTTGTTTTTTTTTTACCAATCAATTTAGTTATTCTTGCTCAAGTTTAATGTTAAACCTGGCTTGCATGTTGTACCTTCAACCAACCCTTGTTCGTTTACCCAATGTTTTCCAGGTACCGTCACGATCATGTTCACTTTCCAAGTTGCACTTGACAGACATATGACAGGTCTTCATTGTGTGTTTTTGTGTGTGTGTGTGTGTGTTTAGCGTAAACACCAGGAGATCCGGGCCATGCGCAGTCAACTGAAGAAGATTGAGGACTTGGGGGCCGCCATGGAGGAGGCTCTCATCCTGGACAACAAGTACACAGAACACAGCACAGTCGGTCTGGCTCAACAGTGGGACCAGCTAGACCAGCTGGGCATGAGGATGCAGCATAACCTGGAGCAGCAAATCCAGGCCAGGTACGAGGCAGGCTTTATACTCTCCTCATAGCCATGGTGACAGGCCATAACAGGCACCGACAGACTCCAATAGAAATATGTAATCTTTTCTTTGTACATCTTCTGAAGGAACACCACTGGAGTGACAGAGGAGGCCTTGAAGGAGTTTAGCATGATGTTCAAGTAAGGGAGTGCTTTGTTAGAACTTTTATTGTTGCCACAATATTTACTACTAGAATATAAGTACAAAAGTGTGTTGTTTTTTTTAGGCACTTTGACAAAGAAAAGTCTGGACGTCTAAACCACCAGGAGTTCAAGTCTTGTCTTCGTTCATTGGGCTATGATCTGCCCATGGTGGAAGAGGGGGAGCCAGATCCTGAGTTTGAGTCCATCCTAGACACAGTCGACCCCAACAGGTTTACCTTATTGTCTAGTTCATTTATTCTATAATTTTTAAGGTCTCACCAAACGGATTATTTATTATTCAGATATAATGTTGTTGGATTCAGTTTCTATGATAAACATAACTAGCAAAATGCTGACATTGTGTACCATTGCCAGCAACACTCACTGGAGATAGATTGCTCAGTTTAAGAAAGTTAACATTGCACCATCATTCCTGTTCTATTTTCTCTACATTTTCACCGATTGAAGTTAATACACTTTCATAGATTCAAATTAATACACTTACATGTATACCTCAAACGTTAGTGTTTGAATTCATTTCATTTTCTGTCGGCAGGGATGGCAATGTGTCCCTGCAGGAGTACATGGCTTTCATGATCAGCCGTGAAACTGAAAACGTCAAGTCCAGCGAGGAGATTGAGAGCGCCTTCCGAGCCCTGAGTGCTGAGAATAAACCTTACGTCACCAAGGAGGAGCTATACCAGGTAGCCTATTCTCTACAAACACACTCTAAACCTAACGTCACCAAGGAGGACCTATACCAGGTAGCCTATTCTCTACGAACACACTCTAAACCTAACGTCACCAAGGAGGACCTATACCGGGTAGCCTATTCTCTACAAACACACTCTAAACCTTATGTCACCAAGGAAGAGCTATACCAGGTAGCCTATTCTCTACAAACACACTCTAAACATTGTCACCAAGGAGGAGCTATACCAGGTAGCCTATTCTCTACAAATACACTTTATATCTTACATCACTAAGGGGGACCTATACCAGGTAGCCTATTCTCTACAAACACACGCAAAACCTTACGTCACTAAGGAGGACCTATTCCAGGTAGCCTGTTCTCCACAAACACACTCAAAACCTACACATTTATCTGCCTATCATACATCCAACTTTATTTTGGACTCTTTTCAGAATCTCTCCAAGGAACAGGCTGATTACTGCATCTCTCACATGAAGCCGTTCCTAGACGGGAAGGGTCGTGAGCTGCCCTCGGCGTTCGACTTTGTGGAATTCACACGGTCACTTTTTGTCAACTGATCCTCCCCCATGCCTGCCAG
Organism: Galaxias rostratus; assembly: GCA_036024795.1. Taxonomy (NCBI): domain Eukaryota; kingdom Metazoa; phylum Chordata; class Actinopteri; order Galaxiiformes; family Galaxiidae; genus Galaxias; species Galaxias rostratus. The sequence continues at coordinate 7,042 of JAVQJS010071143.1, read as the reverse complement.
TGACCAATCCGGAAGCGTTTGCACCCACACACTCATATATAAGGCTGAAACTGCACGATACTGACGCTATAGTTCTACTTAGTTACTGCTATCTGTACCAATCTATTTAATTATCTTTAACTACATTTGTGCTTCACTAATGACAGTGTATTGGATATGTCTGCATTTAAATGTGGTTGTTTAAGCTGTTATAGCTTGTGCTTTTAAAGGATTTCAGAACCTACATACAGTAATGCTTTAATCACCTTAAAAATTAAGTGTGCTTCAATAAACGCTTGTGGTTAGACCTGGAAAAACTTGTTCTTTGTGTGATTCCATTTTTGTTTTGAGGGAGGGGTTACCACCTTCTCTTTTTAGAATGCAAATAATCTAGTATTTTAAAGTACTTCTCAACGGAGGTGTTAACCAACTGTTTAAGTGTGCTCTGTTTTCATAAAGCAGTACAAATTGATAACCATGCTTAGAAATCATTGCATCATCCAAGCCATCCTTAAATTAAAGCTAGTCTATGCTAACAAGTTGAAGATCAAATATATTCTAGCTACAACTTTACAAATATATGCTCCTATAATTTTTTACTCCATATTTCTGGGAGTGTAAGAATTTTGACCAATGTGCTCTACAACAACATCATCAAAACACCATATAAGTATATATCTTTTGAAATAATGGTCTATCATTCTTCTAGAATCCCAAGGACCTCAATGCCAAGGCACATTAAAGCTGTTCAAGGGACCCTTTCTTTTGTTTTGTCCTTTCATTTCTCAAAGATCAAAACACTGTTAAGCCAACCCATTTAAACCAGTGACAGGTGAAGTGCACCACATTGATCACCTTGTCACAATGGCACCTATCATGGGTGGAGTATTAGACAGTAAGTGAACAATCAGTTCTTGAAGTTAATGTTTTGGAAGACGAAAAAATGGCTTAAGAATCTGAGTGGCTTTGATTTGGGACAAATTATGATGGCAAGACAACTGGATCATATCTTATGACGTCACACTGTATTGCAGCGCATTTGGTCCATGTGCCAGCAAACTTGGAAGGCATTTACCACACTTGGCATACCATAGTTCGCTGTCCTAACCATTTATATTTGGATTTAAATATATTATTTTAAGGCACATCAGTATTAATAGGAACCCCTGGCTATCAAATTAGTATACATGTGTCTGATGTGATTACCTTCACATGTTGATACATTATTTACACAATTTTGTCTCAACGTATTCACTTCCCACTGCAGACTTCTAGTCTACCTTTTCCTATTCCTGCTAAAGTTTACTCAGTAATAACATCATATGTTGAAATAATAAGTATCGTAATTAAGTAATAATAAGCACTAAAACCATAAAAATACACTATGGTAATTAACAAGCAAAATATATTTTAGTTTGTGTTCTACATACACTCAGCTTTCAAATACTGTTCACACAAAGAACTATAATGCTTTCAAAATGATTGGGATAACAGAGAAATTATACATAGAATTTTGGTTTTAATGTCTTACAAAATGACATCAAGTTGATTCAATTTGGTGGACAATATTTCAGAAAATGTAAAAAATATAAACACACAAAATATATTCTATATATAATTAAAGACTATTCAAATAGTCTCGAAGACACCTTCAAAAGTGAATTATACAGTACATTTTCCATTGACCAAACAAACCTGTATGCACATAAAATAAGATATAATACAGTATAATGTATTGCTTTGTAGTACCTTCAAGAAATAACCTTTAACTTGCCCAGAGAGCAGACTTCATCTGCACTCAAACACGAAAAGGTGGAATTGGTGTATTATCCTTTACTGGAACCATTACAACGGTCTATTGCATACCAATCAATCAAGAGTTTCATCTCAATCAACAGCTCCGTCTAAATAATCAGTAACATATAGAAAAACACATCACCCATGATTTATAAAAACATTATGCAAACACTGTCACAACAAAGAAATCTGTCTGATATAAGTCTGATAGAACTACAAAAATGTATATGTAATAAATTGGGCTTCAAAAATAAAATTAAGATCGCAATTGGTATTATAACTTGTCTTTCAGACTGGTAGCTCAAAAGTGGGGCTTGCCTTTCCAGACTGGAGCTCTTTGTGATGGGACTGTCGCTTTTCCCACTGGACTGTTTAACTTTGAAATACTGGTGTTCTGAACCGTTTTTTTATAAGCAATTTTAAAACCTTTCATCAATGTATGTGTGGCGGGGAATTTAAGGGGTATGTTGAGCTATATTATTTAACCTCTTCCTATTGAAAAAAAGTTTGTGTAAAATCTAGATTGATAAAGTAATTTATGTATATACTGCATGTATCGTCTAAAATCCACACTAGCAACATGTGTAGGGGCATGCAAGGAGGAAAACTATGGGAGCTTACTTTCCATAGTTAGAAATACATTTAAACTACGCATATACTGTATTTAAAAAGAGCTTAAGGCTATGACAGAATACATCATGCGGATTGGATAGATCAAATGCAAGTGCTCTAACGCAAAGACGGGCGTATGTCTAGGAACTGTACAAATAAATACCGTCGTCATCATTGTAAGATCTTCTTATGAAAGTGCATTTCAAATTGTGTACCTTGTAAACGAATTATTGACAAAGAATTAGAACCGGTGTGCCTGTCTAGACGAGGTTGCTGGGCTCCCTAAAATACACCTGTTCCCACATCACTGTCCCGAACACGCAGAAGAAACTCCATAGGTTGTGGAATGTGCCACGGTCAAAGGGATTTTCATCAACTCCACAGTGCTTGAGGTAAGATATGCGATGACGTGCCATGAACTCCCAAGTGGTAGTGTTGAGGGAGACCAGGTAGAGGTGGGAGCCAAGGAGAAGCAGCACGGTCAGGGAGAGGACAGCCACTACAACAGAGGCCGCCAGCAGTACTCCGTTGGTTTGAAGCCACAACTGGCAGGTGGGAACGTAGGTGAACCCAGACCTGTGAAGAGAACAAAGTCACTTCTCATTCTCGATGGAATTGACCTGGCCAATAACGGTTTATTGATGATATAAAAAATGACTGTGTATCAATACAGAGGGTGGACCTGAAGCCACCCTTGAACCCTACACTTAAACTGATAGGTGTGGTGGGTGAATCACACATGCAACTATGAAAACCCACAGTTTCTGACTGTACTGTAGTGTCTCACTCACCATGCACTCTGCAGCCCCCACAGGAGGACCAGCAGCTGGACACCTAGGTACAGCACAAACCACCGGTGGTTCCTTTCCCCCACACAGTTCTCAATCCAAGGGCAATGGTGGTCATAGCGACGAACGCAGTGCTGACATGTCTGACAGTGCTTGGATCTCATTGGCTGCTGCTTGGTAAACAAAGACTTGGGGCTTAAATGAGCCCTTCAAAAAGTATAGATATCTTAATTTTTACATACAATTGTTCTCATCTAAAAATCGTTCATAACGTTTTCCACGAATTTTAAGTAGTAAATGTTGAAAAATAACTAAAGATGTAGGAAAGGGTGGCTATATTTCAGGCAGGTAATTTTCAAGTGATATGTTGTGGTATGACAAACAGAGAAAAGGATGTTAAGCTATCTTTGCATAGTCAGCTGTAGTGCGAGGAGGAACAATTAGCAGTTACTCCAGCAAAACCACATGTGCCTCTTCAAATAAATTCTTAACTGCAAAAAAACTAATGAACATCTATGACAAATGGAACAAATGGAAAGAATCATCCCAGGTTTGCACACACGAAACAAACATCGAATAACCCTTAGGAGTTATTAACTGGATCTGTTTGTATATATTCAAATAAATAAAGATCACTACTCCCCCCCTGTTTTAGGATTATCTAATCGAGCAGTGATAACCGGTATATTTTAAACCAACTGTGTCAATGAGAATTTAAAAGTGAAAGAAAAGCCTCAACCTGAAGTAAACATCGGCCACAACGGCGCTGTCGAACTGACTTGGTGGTGGGCGGAATCATGTCTTCCTGCTCCTCAGTCAAACCAAGAGCGAACTGAAACAAAGAAATAGACAGGATTATGCCCGTGTGTGAATTAGGCAACACCTTTTAGAGACATTGAAGATGAATGAAACCTGCAAATCTTTTCCATCAGATAAGACAAATCCTGGGTCCATGAGAGACACGGTGAAATACAGCAACACCGACACCAGGACCAACAGCACAAAGAGCACAGGTTGAAGAAGCTCCCCTGTCTCCTCTTGCTTTCTCAGATCTAAAACAGGAAAGAGACCAGAAACGTAAGAGCCTATCCATCAGCTTAGGGCTCAGTTGGAGCTGCACTTGGCCATCTAGCAGCATCTTGTGAAAGCCTTTAGTCCAAGCCAAACTAAATATGTGTCAAGGATTGTTGTCAAATCTCAACTTAAACATTTTCTTTTCTTTGCTTTGCTTTGCATTTAGAACAGATCCACACAGACATCTGATGCTCTTCTGCTCGTATGGGCCCTACAGACTGACATTAATATGCACAGAGTAAGGTTTACAGATGCCAGTGTTCCAGTAAAAATAAGACATTGATTTCCTCACTGAATGCAATTTATTTTTCATTTTTAACTAAACTATCTCTGCATAACAGAACTCAGATAGTACCGATAGTTTCCCTTCTGATAATTTTTTTAGTCCAACCAATTAAAAAATATTATTCTGCTTAGCAATGTGCAAGTCAATACTGGCATTAGGGAAGCTAAAATATAGTACAAAGCAAGAAATAAAGTAAGACAAATCAAATTACAAACAATTTAAGGATGAATAAAATGCTTTAAACTATTCAACCAAACATCCATCCATCCATTATCAGAACCGCTTATCCTATGCAGGGTCAATTAGCAAATATAATTCTATATCTGGTTTCTAAACTTCTACTAAACAATATATATATATATATATATATATATATATATATATATATGTGTGTGTGTGTGTGTGTGTGTGTGTGTGTGTGTGTGTGTGTGTGTGTACTGCATAACAAACAATATAAGCTATTTATTTCCTTTAGCAAGAAGCAAATGGCAATTTACTGGATGAAATAATCCAGACATATTTCATATGACCTAATATGCATGTCTTGTAACACTAATGAATGTTCCCAACACGTTCTTTCCCCAATCAGGGCCTTTACAAGAGTATATTAAATCAACCATTCAATCATTTTATCAGTACCAGCTTGCTGCACAAGCAAATGCAATTATCTATAATATTTAGTACCACCCTCTCAAAGTGGTACATGTAGTAACATTGACGCGTTTGTCTATTCATATTATCGTGCAGAAAGAAAGGCAATGTATGTTAGTAGCATCGCTGTACACAAAGGCCTACAGTACAACTACCCTTAATTGTATACCAACACTCACGAGACACCTACTACATCGGTCGCGACATCCCTTCTAACGCAGCGTTCATGCATATGGAAATTAATTGCAGACTTTCTACAACTGAGATAATTGTTTTTATCAGACGAACGTAAAACGTAATGTAATTGCAAATAGTAGCATACTTTATTTAAACTGCAAAACATGGTGAATAACATTTGCCATCCAACAACGACGTTTGTTGATCGCGTCCCGTCTTCCTTTCGCCAAATGCCTTTGCACAATGATACAAAGCGACCTATGCAAGTTAAAGGTAAAATGAGCAGATGGCGATCTTAATTACCTGTATCATGTAGGAAGAGTATCAATGTTATGACCCATGTCAAGATAACGTGCGCGGTTCTCACAAGGAATCCTGAGCCGAAGACATTTTTAAACATCCTCCTTGCATCACCGGACATGCAAAACAAACATGGAACGCAACATACAACCCTGGCAGGCCTAGTTGACCCGATAAGTCTGTCAGTGTCTCATAGAAAACATATCTGCTCTTTTCTCTCAACCTAGCCACTATGTAAAGGATATCTCATCTAGCTGTATACGATTTACTTGTATCTGTTTGCAGAATTAAACCACTTCCGGTTTTAGGGTTTTCCCTCCCAATTAAAAGTTAGAAAGCAAATTCAGTCGACACTATTTCATTAACTGATTAAGAATGTTTGTGGAAGTGTAATTGATTCTGAATGTCAGTGCAAACTTTAGAAACTTATCTTTAGATGTTTTTAACATCGTTAAAAACGAATGAAACATCCTGTTGAATCTGTGGCCCCAATTGTAGCCAGCAGGTAACGCCACTTTCAATAGAGCTTTCCTAGACATAAAATATTTTTTCATCATGAAATTATTTAACAAACTGTTCGTCTGAAAAGAATCAGGTTACGAAGTTTTAATATCCATTACATCCTAGTATAAATTAGTACTTTGAAAGCAATTTAAGTTTCAGAAAAAAGTCCTTGGGCATTTCAAATGAGTCCTCCCTTAACTGGTGTTTTGTTTAATTGATAACCCACATCCCCTAAAGGCACAATGGCCGTTACAATCTCCTCCATGTATTGACTCCCTTGCCCAACATTAAAGTGGGAAAATAGGCTTCATTAAGCTGTGTGATACACTCCATTCCTACATGCTTTTTATTGTAAATAATGTTCTTTGCTTGGATGTTCTAATTGTATGATCATTTATTATTATCTGTCTGCTTAGCCTGAGACAGATTTTGGAAGTCCTTGTCAGATCCCTATTTTTTAGTAGTTTGGTTATTGATATTGGAACTAATCCACAGCATACATGAAGCATTTTTGATCCCATGTCTAGCTGTTCTGTCTTAGCTGCTAATTTGCTTAAAATTGTTACACATTGAAAACATTGGCTGACAAATGTAAATACCCTTATGATATGATGCATTGACAGCGACAACAGATGATGTTGATGGACTGGAGATTTAAAAAAAAAAAGCAGATGAATTGAAACCGTTTACAAAAGGTTTTATGTATATTCTTTGATTATGTATTTGCTCTAGTCCATGTATGATCAATTAAAAGTTTCAATCTGATGTTTCTGTTGCTTACATTAAAATGTGTTGTAATACATAGTATGATTATTCTGCAGGGACAAGTGGTGTTAAAATGCTTTATTCAGTCATTCTAAATACAAATATATAT
>JAVQJS010071141.1:0-10609 GCA_036024795.1 Galaxias rostratus | reverse complement strand
ATTTCAACAGTGAAAAAGGTATGTCGAAATGGGCACATTCAGATTGATAATGTACCAGCAGGTGGCGCTGTCGTGTAGATTATGTCAGAATCACATTAAAGTAGAGAATCGACTGAAGTTTTGTTGGGTATTTACGGCCCCTCAGTAGGTTACGTAGTCGTTTTTGCTCGTAGGCTTTGGTTATTGGTAAGGCGTCAACTCCGATAAAAGTAATACGTTCTAAATGCAGTCTTTCAAATGCTCACTGAAATCTGAAGGACGCATACGGTAAATGTTTTTTTCATAACAGGAATCTTGATCTTGCACATATAAGAAAAATATGCCATAATTTACAAATAAAACACCTGACAGCGCGCTGGCTCAGTGGTTAGCACTGTTGCCTCACAGCAGAGGTCGTGAGTTAAATCCCCAGCTGACTCAAGGGTCTTTCAGAGAGGAGTTGGCATGTTCTCCCCATGCGTGTGTGAGTTTCCTCCACAGTCCAAAAACATGAAGGTTAATTGGTGACTCTAAATTGTCCATCGGTGTGAATGTGAGTAGGAGTTGTCTGTACTTATGTGGCGGTCCTGTGATGGACTGTCGGCCTGTCCAGGTTGTACCCAGAATTTCGCCCTATGTCGACTGGGATAAACCCAAGTCCCTTCCCCGCGAACCTGAATAGGAGAAGCTAATAAATAAATACACATTTTGGATATAAGAGTAACTCACAAGTGGTGTTGTTCGCGTGTTGTTGTTTTTTGTGTTTTTTTTACAGCCAAATAAAAACAAAGCGCAAAAATGTATTTAAAATATTTATTCAATCATTGTAACTGAACACTCATCTGTACCTCACATATCATGTCATTTGATGCAGATCATCTTGAAAATAATTTTGTCTTAGTATATTTTGTAAGCAATGCTGGACTATAGTTTAGTTTGAAGTGTGAAAATGACTCAAAGTACATCAAGATGCAAGAAACTCAAATCATGTGATTTTCCTAAATGAAAAATTTACACATATTGCTTTATAAATGAGTGCCTTTCTGTATTTGTTGCACACCTCAATGTGTGCGCAATGAGCCTGCCTCCTGACCTGTCAGAATCCAGCTGTTATTAGATGCACAAACAAGCCAAATGTACTGCTTATTAGAGACAGACTTTGGTCAGCTTTACGTTAAAATCGTTTCAGTCATATACAAGGTCACTGATAAACAACAAGAAACAGGCAAGATACCTTAACCTTGCAGAGAAGATTCATTATATTAGTCACATGCGACTGGGAGCCCATATTGTTGGCTGCATGACACTATGGACAGCAGAAGCAGCACGGTGGCAAAGCTTCTAATCACTCATTGTTGCATGCGCACACGTGGGACGTATTAAGACAGCTGAAGCCGTTTATTAAATGGAATCCATTTCAAATCAATGCCTTCGTTTAGGTTTACCTAAAACTCTTTTGTTGTCTTATGGTTCAAGGAAGTGTTCCATTCTATGGAGTCAGTGCTGAATTATGCAAATTACACCCCCTGTTCCCGCTGGTTTTAATACCAAATAGAAAATTCTCCATTTGTCGTTACTGGTTATGCCACTGAATTACTGTGTGCAGCTGCACATAAATAAATGAACTGTATATATTATAACATTGGAATGATGAAAGAAAGAATGTATTGTGGGAATGTAAATGTTCTATTTGCATGTGTCAATAATCTTCATTGTCATCTCGAAATATTGGATCAGAAAATCAGTGAGTTAAGTGCATATATGAAGCATTCTAGTTGTTTAAAATATTTTTTTTTCCAAAACGGCATTGACCTCCGAGAAAGCTTCTAAAAGGAAATGTATTAAGAAACCATAAGCAAAAAGGGAAATACAAATGCAAAAGGGAGAATCCATAGCGGTGACTTTCTTTCCTTCTGCCACAGAACAGTAAATTCACTGCTGTGATGACACGTTTCATGACCACAGACAACTAAACGCCCAAACGTCCATTCATCTCTGTAATGGAACAGCAAATAAGAAAATGAAACAACAAAATGAAAAGCGATGGGAACACATCATTCGGTGAAAAAATACTTTTCTCTGTCTGGTTCGTTTTCCTTCAAGTACTGGTGAGAGAAGATAGTGACTTCAGTTTCTCTTCATATGTGGTCAGATCTCTTTTGATCTTAAAACACTTTAACGGATACGTCTAGCAAGAGATTCTATACTGTTGTCATAGGGGATGTTTCCAAACTTAACCTGGCCACAGTAGTTGGTATCCCTGGCTAGGACAGAGTTGTTAAACAGTTTAAACTATTCTCAACTCCTCTTCTTTAGTGGTCTTGTCGGTCCAACCCTTTCATGTTCAGTCATGTTCTATGTGTTGATGTCCGGTTGTTCCGTTTTGGATGGGAGCCAGCTGAAGTAGTAGCGTTCCCGTGGCGACAGCAGATCCACTGCCAGCTTCTTCTGTTCCCTCTCGTCCTCCACCGTCCGGTACCCTAGCAACGACATGGCGCCCTTGCACACTTCCTGGATACGCTTGACCTTGTCATAGGGCAAGGTGGAGCGCCACGCCTGGGAGACTTCGGCGGCGTCCCGCGAGGTGATCTGGAACGCCTCCTTCTTGGTGCCCTTGCCCTTCCCGTGGGTCACTTTGTAGATCCACTCCTGCAGGGTCTCCGTCATCTGCAGACCCACAAAGTGGTACATGCCCTCAATCTCAACCAGCGGGTTGCGGACCATGTCTTCAAAGCGCACCATCTTGTAGCGGCCGCGCAGGAAGTCAGGTGGCTTGAGCGTGGCACGCTCGTGGATGCGTATGTGACTACGGCAGATCTCCTGCAGCACGCGGTACTGGGTGTCGTCCACATGCGTCTCGCCCTGCTCCAGGACCAGCCCGTTGTCCTGCATCAGGCCCTTGGCGGACTGCTCCCTGGATCGGGCCACGGCCCGCGGGTCCCGCACTAGGTGGATGATCCTCAGATCCAGATGGGGGTCCTGCAGCAGCGGGTAAAGGGACTCCAGCTCAAAGAACCGCACCTGGATCCATACAGGGTCAGGGTGTTGAAAGTAGAGATAGAGAAGGGTCAGAGGTCAAGAAAACATTAGTTCTGATTCATCAACGTTACACACATTATACATACACACACATTTGGCAAACCTCAATGATGTCAAATCCAACCGCTGCAGATTAAATATGAGCGTGTAAAGCCCACAGGGCACGAGGCTGTGACTGGGTACCTCTTTGAGAACCACGTGGCTGTAGGAGCGGCAGGCGTCCTCGGCGCCCTGCAGGCCGCGCGCGTCGCACTTCCGCTTGCAATCCGTCTCGTTGCTGAGTCGTCCCCGCGGGGTGAGGGGGCAGGCGGGGGGCGAGCATAGGGCGCGGCTGTGGCTCCACATGAACAGGTCAGAGACCTTCCGTTGCTGCGGCGTGTACGCCTCCATCACCGACAGGTCGCAGCGCAGCACGCTGCTCACCAGGTCGCGGACGGCCATGCGGAGGGCGCGGGCGCCGGGCTTGCGGAGCGTGGTCCAGACGTTCCAGCCGGGTTCCATCAGGTAGAAGACAGATGGGTGCTGGCTGAACACCTGGCCCAGGAAGGAGGAACCCGATCTCCACGACGACAACAGGAGGACATGGACTTTGCCTCCTGGCGAAGGGGCGGGTCTATAGCCCGGCACCACCTGGACGTACCAACCGAAGAGCAGCACCACCGCGGTGCCCTGGAGGACAGCCAATAGAAGAAGGGTGGGAGGCGCCAATCTGCAGCGGGTCATAGCGCCGGTGGGGAGCTGGGCAGATGGAGAAGGCAATGACGCTGTTCTCTCTCTCTCTCTTTGTGTGAGAATGAGCTTGAATGTCTCTGTCTTTTAACTTCTGAGATCTCCAGGGGTAAGTGTTCTGCTGCAGTGAAGTGGTAGTTGTCCAGAGAAAGTACCTGTGGAGACCGCGACAAAATCAAAGGAGGATACATGGGACTGAGATATTGGGTTTCAAGTAAAATACGAAAGAATGAACAGTTGTAGAGTTGATGGAGCTGAGTAAAGAGGGATTGGAAAAAAATATGTACAATTAAAATAACATATGTGATTAAAAGGAAAGAGAACAGGAAGAGAAAAGAGGGTGAGATTGGAGAGGCGGGAAGGAGGAAAGGGACATGGAATGTAATGTATTCCATGTGTTCTCCTGCTGCTGATCCCCTATAGAGCGTATAGAGGAGCCAGAGGAGGGAACGGCTTGATTTACAGTACAGTCTAGCACACAGCTGGAGAGATCCTCCCCATACAGTACTAAAAGACCCTGGCTAGACGACTTATGAAATAACGCTTTCCATTTCTCACTCCCAAAAAATCTGGGAAAAGACCCAAGCTTCTTTAATATTTTCTGGGTCACATTTTGACACTATCATTCAGTCAAATTCAAAACGTATACCCTTTCACCGTATATTTTTCAACGCTTGTGTTTTAACCTACTTTTATTTTTTTTTAAGAAGAACCAGTTTTTCATTGAGTAAATGTTTGGCTCCCCCAAATGGCTATGTGCAGTGTTGTTAGTGTTTTTGTATTTCCTGATTTTAGAAGTTAACAGGTTTTGCACATTTTAAATGCTACAATTAATAATCCATCCATCCATTATCAGAACCGCGTATCCTATGCAGGGTCACGGGGGGCTGGAGCCTATCCCAGCTGACTTTGGGCGAGAGGCAGGGTACACCCTGGACAGATCGCCAATTCATCACAGAGCTAACACATAGACATACAAACTGTCACGCACACATTCACACCTATGGACAATTTAAAGTCACCAATTAACCACTGCGCCACCGTGCTGCTCCACAATTAATAAAATGTATTATAATAAAAAAACAACAGCCCAACAATATGTAAAAAAGAAAAGTGTTTTGAGAGATCAGTTAAATTATGGCAACAGTGATAAATGAACTGCATGTTAAAATGCTTGTTTATACTGTACATAAACACACATGCACTCCAACATAAAATGGAAGGACAGCCGCAAGAGAGGGAGAAAAGGCCAGGAATCACAGTATTTACAGGGATTAGCTGGACCTGTTCCCCAAGCCCTCCGTGGGGGACACGTGTTGGCTCGGGGGCACAACTTATCCAGTGGAGAATACTACAATAATTCTGTGCTTATTGAACAAGCCCATGCAAGAATTGACCCCCTCCTTCCGAGCAACATGATGAACTCAGCCAACAGTGACATGTGACACATTCAGATCATCAAACACCTAAATGACCTAAAGGTTATTTAAGGAAATGTGTGTAAAAGTGGCATGTGAACAGTCTATTTCACTAATGCAACCCTTCATGTGATATTATCAGCGGTTTTAGGGGAGAGAGGACGTTTGGAAGAGTCAGACGAACTCAGAGAACGGAAATGTTTCATATTTTCAGAAATAGCAAAGCCCTCTGACAAAACTGTCAGGCCTAAGGGGCGAGTGGAGATAGAACCAGCCATTGTTGCTGTTGCTCAGTCCAGGTTTTCTCACGCACTTAGGAAGATGCACGTCATTACGAATGTTGATTTGGGTACAAATAAAACTGTGACACCACTAACACATTATTATATCTACAATAAAATGTAATTATAACCATTCTCACAGGTATAAATCCAAGCCATTGTCATGTGCAATCTGAGCCCTGGGTAAAGCGAGTTTTCTTTTCTTTGGGGAAAAAACAACAACTGGATCTTTTGTTGTAAAAGGCTTGTGGATTGCCTGTGTACTGGACCAAACAGAAAGCCAGTCAGTATGTTGGAACAGCTGATGCTCTGAAAAAGGCATTACAAGATCATCTGTACAAACAGTCATTCGTATGCAGGTAATTCGGTTAGAGTACGAGTGCATTTTTTTAGAATAAGACACGTTGACTTCTAGAATCCTTCTATTTAACCAGTGAACCACAACAAAGAAACTCCAAAGCTAAGTGGAAAATGTGAGCATGTGTCTGTAGACGTGTTTTGAAGGAAGTGAGGTTCAGGTTTATGTATTCATAATGGGGTAGGTTAAACAAAAACATGGTTGGGAAAAGTATGTAACACGTAAAAATTTTATAAAACAGCTTCAATTTGTAAGAAAACAAAAAAAAGTTTAAATTGACAATAGAGTGGCAGGGCACCTTTAGGTAAATTGGGAAGGGAAATCAACTCAGAAACTTTGGAATCTGACATGTATTACCAAATTCTGAACACAATTCACGTCAGGTTTCCTAAAAAGAACATATTGCATAGGGCGCAAAAATAAATATACAAAAAAGTATGATCAGGAGCCACTTTGTAAAAACGTGCACTCAACTTCAAGGGAGGAACTAAACTGATGGATAGACGTTGAATCACTCATGAGTCCTGCACAGTGGTTCTTATCCTGGGTTTGATCGAACCCCGGTGAATCCGTTCTTAGGGGTTCGGCGGAGGTCAATACACACACTGTGTGCGTGTCCGTTCCTAAGAAGGTTTCGGTGAATGAGTGTATAAAACTTGCGGGGTTCAGTATCTCCAACGAAGATTAGAACCACTGGTCTAGCACCAGTTTGCACGTGAAAGGCTACTTGCCCACACGAATGGCTTTTTATTTGCGAAGTGAGACGATTTGGGGGTACAGGGGGGAAATTTAAAGATTTGCTCAATCATCCAGCCCTAAATATAATCTAAAAACCTTTGATTCGTACAGTACTGGTGTTACGGGTCTAAAACCGCTACGGCCATCGACATAGGAATGTTTTTTTTCCTCGTGCGTAATGTGTACTGCCTTGCATGTTAATGTCCGTCAACAATATGCAGTAGCCTCTACGCCAAGCCAACAGGGAAGAATCAGAAAAAATATATTCGAAAGTTTATTAGCCATTCTATATATCATATATAGCCATTTCTATGTCTGTTCGATCTCTAAGACCCGTGGAGAGGACGTCGATAAAAAAAAAAAACTTCAGCGGTCAGCGTTGGACATTAGGATTCGGTGACTGGTACTAAACTATCATTTTCAAAGTAATGTCTCTTACCTTCTCCTGTTGGTCGGGCAACAGCGAATGGGACTGCAAAGGGCTCAAAAAATTCACAACAAAAACAGTTGTCCCCAGGAGACCGTCCCCTATCTCTTGTATGTCCGTTTTCTGTAGGTACAGAGAGTCTGTTGAAACGTGGCCATGGGAGTTAGTGGCAGAGGGGTGGGCGGAGGAGGATTGGATGGAGGGCTGGCATTTACCAGGCAGGACTCACCGTAAATTTGGGTATCCATGGGCAGCCTGGAAAGAGCCTTCAGCATATTGCTGCAGTTAATATTGCCATAGCCATATACCTTCTTAAGTATAGCCCACATTTGGGTAATGGTACAACTGTCACAAAATACAATGGACTAGATAACGTAATAAAACAGCTTACTAGAGAAAACAACAACTTTGGATTGGCCAAATAAAAAATTGAATTCAACAAATAAATGTTTTGGAATTGATCAGTGAAACACACCAGAGAACAATATCATGGCAAAGGAAGCATCTGCTTCCTCAACCCACGCACTAAATCCCCGTCTGATAGGCTCTGGCTAGATTAGGTAAAAAAGGTCCATGTATTTTCAAGGAGATACTACTCTCGTAGGGGATTTCCTAGTTGGACCAAAGTCTTATTTTCTGGGAAACCTTCAGAATGAAGTCACTTTAGAGGAGGCCTCCCCGGTATGGAATAAAACAAATACAAAAATCCAATCAAATAAATACAAAAATAAATCACATGGTAACACCATCACATCGCAAACATCCCAAAAACCATATACAGAACAAATATATATTATGTATACATTTGGTATATTTTAATATTCATATTGAGATAGAATGTGACTAAGGATTCCCTTCAATTAACTTGTGAAAAACAGTCGAGCGTGAGGGCTGAATTATATTTCCTTAAAACTATGTGACCGGACTAAATAGGTATTTTGTCTTCTGAATAGAAGGAAGTAAGCTAGGTTTAATGGTGTGTTACTAAACCCAAACACAGTGTTTCTCCTACGGGTCAATTAAACATTAATTTGAAAGTATTTATTTACGGGTACCTTGAGACACGTGTGTGGGCCTTAAAAATGTAAAATGAAGCAGATGACAACCCCCAAAACCCCATTTTCCACGTCACTCAGGGATGTGATGGTGCTACCTTGTGATTTATTTTTTCAATAAAGTTGAAATCTTAGGTATTACCAAACTTACAATAAATTAATATATTTAAAAAATAAACATTTAAAATGGCAATACTTCTTCACATCAGATCTTCACATTTATGGTTTATAGGACACAGAAGTCTGTTAAAAAGTGGTTGCTCAGAGTAATGTTTTGACTGAGGGTGGGACCTCAAACACATCAAATAAGCTAATTTATTGGTTCTGGACCAGGAACATGGAAAAACAAAAAACGTTTTTGTCTCAATAGCCAAATAAATCCACCCAAAACACACACATAGTCATGCATGGCATACTGATGATGATGATGATGATTATTATTATTATTAACAATAATAATAATATTAATCATAACATGTGTAGATATAATATACAAATTATATAAATAATAATTGTATATATAATAACTATGGATGGAAGCAGCAGACAATAGATGGATGGATGGATAATCATTTTTACATTTAATTTGTAAAGTGTTTTTGATCATAAAAAAACTCTCAAAGCGCTACAACAGACTCAGTCTGTCTGCCTTATGATTCACTGATTGACATGAAATAGAACATCCTATAGTTTATGGATCATATCATATTTTAATGCTCACCCTAAGGAAACTCAATCTGTCACATAGATATAGATTCCCATGCATGCAGAGCAATGCATGGGGACGTTCACCTCAGGGGACAAGTATTACAACAGAGAGGTATGACTTTTGTTGTGTGCCACTAATCTACAGTATTATGTAATGTTAATGGATGAAACATAAATAAAGGATCAATTTGATGATGCAAACCTGAACTAAAGAATAGTCCAACAACGCCATCGGTAGTGGGGAAAGGTTGAGTCCAAGTCCAAAGCGGAATGATATTGTTTCACTCGGTTTGGTTGGAATGTGTAGTGCAATAATATCATTTCAGTACTGCAACAAACACAGATTCTCCATATTTAGGTTAGGTCGCATACCCCAATTGGGAGTTTCAAGTAAAAGTAGTGCCCCCCTGCTCATGCATGTTAAGCAGTGGGCCATCAAATGTTGCAAGGGTGGGGGGTACCCAAAAGAACAGAGCCTGTAGTTCCAAAACAACATCGCAATAAAATAATTTAGACTAATAATAAGACTAGTACACTCCTGACTGAAACAAGGTTAGTTTTATGTTTCTCCACACTTCCCAAAAGTGGTATTTAAATTGAGATTTTAGATGTTTGTGTTTTATACCAAAACACTACAATACATTGTAAAAGGGTTTTACTTCATGCCCATAATGTAAAATATGTTTTTGTCTTTACAGAATGCAAAGTTCTGTTATTGTATTCAAATTGTATGCTTGTTTTGTATGCAGATTCTCAGCTGACTGAAAACAAAAAAAGGGACTTCAATCAAAAAAGAGAAAGCTGTCAATTTCACAAAATGACAACCTGCTTGTTGATGTCAGTTTCGTTGGCTAGCTAGCCAGCTACAGATACGGTAGGGTCATTCTCTCTGCTGTTTTTTTCCTCAAAAACTAAATGTGCTCTAAAAACTGAAATATTTCATAATTTTATTCTCTTATCCGGTCTTCACATTCAATCAAAAGATAAGGCAAAAAATATTTACAAAGGTATTACATTTATTAGCAAATTATTCTAAATATCAGCAGCTCTGTACAATACAAAAGGCAACCAATCCATAAAACTCAGGTATTTCTTCTTCAATATCACACACATTCACAATTTCTTTTTAGAAAACGTAAAAGCAACCATGAAAAATCATTCCAGAAATATGCAGTGTAAGTGCAAGATATGAGACATTTTTGGTCATCCGTCCAGCCAGGTATATTTGCAAATGCACAGTGAAATAGTGAAAATTGTTTATTCATGCATATTCAAATGTGAGCATCAGTAAAGATTGGAAAAGTAAAATGAATGTGTATGAGGAAAAAAAATTAGGAAGATTCAAGTTAGGTGTGGTTTCACCAGTGGGATTGCAATTGTAGGCAGAACCTGATTCTGGAAGACGAAAGTCTGTACTTTGTCGAAAACCCACAGGAAGATGAGCAGGATGCTGACATATTGGATCCAGGCGAACTTGATGGTCTCCCAGAAACCAGGTCGGTAAGTGGAAACGACACAGTTAAAGATAACATTTACACGTTTATCACTGCACATACTGTAGCTAGCGTTACAACTAATATTTCAAGTTCAAAATGTATTTTAATCAATCTTTACATCCGTACTTTTGTTTTTTAATAGGATGGATACGAGAATCCGCTTACAAGCTATATATTTGGGACTACAGTTGAGAACATGATGTGCAATCCTAAAATAACTTTGGAACTTTGGAACTTTGAAATTTTAACTTCTGAACATCTCTCCTCTGTGCAAGGTATCTTCCACACACGATGCTTAGGGAAGCCTAGATAATCATCAAGACTCCAGCCACCCAGGCTATAGTCTGTTCTCGCTGCTGCCGTCTGCTAGAGGCTACCGGA